>MU225994.1:5088681-5103760 GCA_018584345.1 Thuja plicata
TCAGATCTTCTCTTCCACTTTCTACTCCACCATGGATGCTTTGGGTGCTAGGCACACCATGCCTTCTTTTGAGACATTCTGTGATCGGTTGACACGGGAATAGGCAAAGATCCAATAGATGGATGCTACTGGCTCTTCTAGCCAAGCATTGGTTGCTCAGTCTTCACAGGGGAAACCAAAATAGAAAGGCAAACCAAAGAAAGATTCTACAAGCAATGAGTCTTCCTCCAAACCTGCATAGAAAAATGATTCAAAACCTCCATCTAACCCTTCCAAGGGTAAATCTTCTTCGAAGTCTACTGAGTCTACCTCCAAGACTAAGAAGAAATTAGTTGAGACCTGTAGCTTTTGTGGAAAGGATGGACATCCCATTTATAGATGTTGGAAATGTTTGGAGGCTTTAGAGGAAGCCATGTAGGAGCATCACATTTCAACCCCTCAGTCCACATCCTCCCCTGCAGGGAAAGGTCATGCTCTTACTGCTCAAGCTATGACTTTTGGGCCCACCTGGATTCTTGATTTTGGTGCTTCTCACCACATGATTCTCACTCAGCAGTTGGTCACCTCACTTGCTCCTTGTGCTACTTCACAGATTGTTGTTGGGAACTCATCTCATCTTTCTATTTTGGGTTATGGTTCTGTTGCATTAGCTGGGGGTTCTCTCCAGGATGTTCTCTTTGTCCCTAACATTTTGATGAACCTTCTGTCTATCTATCAGATTTTCCACTCTGGCTCTAGTAAGACAGTTGAGTTCTCACCACATGATGTGGTTATTCGAGACTTACATGATTCTAAGATGATTGTGGCTACTGGGAGTGTTGACACTGCATCCTGACTATACAGATTTGATGGATTTGAGTCTTCTGCTAGCACAGGTTCTTGTCTTATAGCACATGCAGATTCAGTGAGTATACTTTGGCATGAGCATTTGGGCCATGTCAATTACAGATATCTTCAGCAGATGAGCACACAGGCACTTGTTCTTGGGCTTCCACAGATTACTTGCACTGATGGGGTTTGTCAGGGTTGTGTCCTTGGAAAACAACATAGGGATCCTTTCCCTCAGGGATGAGCTACTCGTTCTTTGGCACCATTGGAGTTCATTCACAGTGACCTCATGTCATTTCCTACTCCTTTTTTTGGTGCCAGAAATGTGCTCACATTTATTGATGACTTCTCCAGGCGCACATGGGTGTACTTTTTGAAGTACAAGTCTGATGGCTTTGATTCATTTTGAGTCTTTAAGACATTTGTGGAGAAGCAATCTGGTCTTTCTATTCATCAGTTACACACAGATAATGGGGGGGAGTATGTGAACCAGGCTTTCAGGGATTTTTGCTCTGAACATGGTCTTCAGCATCAGTTTTCAGTGCCCTACACCCCTTAGCAGAATGGTGTGGCAGAGAGAAAGAATAGAACACTTTGGGAGATGGCTAATTGTATGATACAGTCCAGGTCCATGGATTCATCCTTTTGGGTAGAGGCAGTTAATTGTGCCAACTATATTCAAAATCAGATGCCTCACAAGGTAGTTCGGCATATGACTCCTGAGGAGGCTTGGTCTCATGTCAAGCCTGATGTATCTTCATTCTGAGTTTTTGGTAGTGAAGCATGGGCATTTGTGCCTGACGCTCAGAGGAGAGAGATGGAGCAGAAGAGCTGACACCTCATTTTTGTTGGCTACTGTGAGGATGTTAAGGCATATAGGTTGTTTGACCCTGATTCCAGAGAGGTCCTATTTCGATGGGATGTCCAGTTTGATGAGTGCCTTCCTGCAGTAGATACCCCGCTTCCAGAGTCTACTTCACTTACCACTACTCCCTCATCTCTTCTAGCTTTGTTTCAGGATGATGAGGATGATGATCTTGGTGATCCCCATTTACCTCCACCACAGGATCCTCCACAGATGCCTAAATGGGCTCGTGTTACAGTTGATGCTGCAGGATCTCTAGTTGGTGACCCTTCCACCTCTCGTCGCACCCAGTCTCACATTGCAGGTTCTAGTCTTCTGATTCATGCTATTTGTGGTGACCCTCAGACATTTGGGGTAGCGACAGGACATATTGAGTGGGACAGTGCTATGGAGGAGGAGTATTCTTCTTTGATGAAGAATCATACTTGGGATCTTTGTTCTCTTCCTAAGGGAAGAAAGTTAGTGCGATGCAAGTGGTTGTATCGTACTGAGTTTTCTGCTGATGGGTCTATTGATAAGTACAAGGCACATCTTGTTGTGAAGGGGTTTTCACAAGTTGAGGGTATTGATTACACTGAGACATTTGCCCCTGTCGCCAAGATGAACTCTATTCGCCTTGTCTTATCCCTCGCAGCTTCTCAGGGATGGCCCATTTTTTAGCTGGATGTGAAGAGTGCTTTCTTGCACGGTGATCTTAGTGAGGAGATTTACATGGAGCAGCCTCAGGGATTTGTGCAGGATTCCTCCTTGGTTTGCAGACTTCGGCATTCTTTATATGGTCTCAAACAGGCCCCTCAAGCTTGGTATGAGAAGATGGACTCTTTTCTACTTTCTACAGGATTCACACGCTGTCATTCCAATCCTACAGTCTACATTCAGCATCTTGAGGATGAGGTTTTGATCCTTGTGCTATATGTCAATGATCTTCTCATCACAGGTAGCTCATCTTCTATGATTCAGGATGTTCAGCACGCATTGATGGAGCAGTTTGAGATGACAAACCTTGGTCTATTACACTTCTTTCTGGGTCTACAGATTGTTCAGTCACCTACTGGGATATTTGTTTACTAGTAGAAATATGCTCTTGACATGCTTCAGCGCTTTGATATGCTTGATTGCAAGCCTACTCCCACACCTTTTCAATCGGGTGTTACTTTGTCTACCTCTTGCACTTCGCCTTCAGTGGATGCTACTTTGTATCAGCAGTTGGTTGGCAGTTTGTTATACCTGACACACACTCGTCCTGGTCTCTCCTTTGCAGTTGGTCTAGTCTCTCGATTCTCACATGAGCCTCATGAGAGTTATTGGAAATTTGCCAAGCGTATTTTGAGATACATTCAGGGCACACTTATGTATGGCATTCACTACACATCAGAGGCTCCTCACATTGTTGGCTACACTGACTCAGATTGGGCAGGTGATGTTGATGATCGGAAGTCTACTTCTGGCTTTGTTTTTTGTCTTGGCTCTGGTCCTATCACATGGTCATGCAAGAAGCAGAATGCTCAAGCACTTTCATCTATAGAGGCTAAGTACAGAGCAGCAGTACATGCTAGTCAGGAGATTTTATGGCTTCGGCAGTTGATGACTGAGTTTGGATTTCCTCCTGATCGTCCCACTATTCTGTGGTGCGATAATCAGAGTGCTATTCACATTTCCTGCAACCCAGTGGAGCATCAGCACACTAAACACATTGAGCTTCATATGCATTTCATCCGTCAGCAGATTTAGGATGGTGTTCTCACTTTGGAGTACATTCCCACTGACGCGCAGGTTGCTGACATCTTCACCAAACCCTTTGCATCTCCGCGCTATCTTCAGTTGCGTTCTATGCTTGGGGTGACAGAAGTTTTCCTTGGGGGGTCTTGTTGAGGCCTTCCTTCCTTCATTTTTTTTTAGCATGTTATTGTATCTCTTTTTGGGGTAGGGTTTTTTCCACTGGGTTTTCTCTATTTCCCCGGTTTACAGAGATTTCTTTGTAGTTGGGTACTTGATCAGGCCTTGTTGCCGGGACCCATTTCTTTTGCTTTCATAGCTGTGCTAGGTTAGTTTCCTCCTGAGCTTCACTTAAGGGGGGGTGTTAGAGTAATAGTACATTAGTCTTTATAATTAAATCTATTCGGTTTAATTATTAAAGTACACTATTATTCTATTCACTTAAGCTTGTCATTTAGGTGCATAATAATTAATATGTTTATTAATTATTAAATGCACAAACCTAGCTTTCTCCGGCTTTAGGGTTTCTCACCTTATAAGCCATTTTTTGTAATTATTGTAATTTATTCTTTTTGGGAAATAACAATTTTCTCTCACTCCGCTGAGATTTTCCAAACCCTAGCTTCTCTCTCACAGGTTTCTCTTTCAGCTTTAGGTATTTTGCATGCAGGTGTTCTTGGTGTTCTGTGGATTTTTGTTTCTCAAATCCTACACTAACAAGGTTTTCTATGATACCAAAATACATGAGTTATGTGTATTTAAGTTTCATGAATGTTTTATGATTTTGATTACATGCATTTACATTTTTGCAATGGTATTTCATGTATGGTGAAAGAAAACTACTCAGTCGGTTAATACAGTTTATGTTTACAAGGATTTTTTTTTGAAAATTTTTAAGGGTAATGATTCACCCCTCCCCTCTAAGTACACACCTTTCTATGATTCCAACAATTGGTATCAAAGCTAGTTCTCTTGTTTATGAAGTTTAATAACTAAAGAGAAAAGATCTTACAATGGAAAGGTATAAGCTTGACAAAACTATTAAGAATCAGAAATTGCAGTTGCAGATCTACATTGAACAATTCAAAGAAGCCAAAGAGAAACTAAAAGAGTTAGCGGTTAAGAGAAAAGATATGGAATCTCGTTGTAATGAGACTGATTATCATGAAGAAGAGATATATGACCCATTTGATACATCTGGATCTGGATCTGGTAGCATATCTGATGCATCTGAAGGAACCATATCAGATCTATCTGAAATTAATCAACACCTTACTAAATAAGTGAAAACACTTCAGATCGGTCAAGAGACACAAATGGTTAGAATGGTTGAAGTCATGAACAATGCAAGGAAAGCTGAACAAGAAATAAATATGGTTGTTGATGATAGAAGACAAATGACTAAAAAGCTACAAGAGAAAGTATCTAAAATATTGAGACTTACCGAACATCACTTTGAGATCACCAATCAGATGGTTACTATGAGTCAGGAGGCCAACCGAGTGAACATTGAACTTGCTATAAAATTGGAAGATATTGGTGAACTAAGAGAAGAAAATCAAAAACATAAGAATGAAGTGAATATTCAACAACAACATAATGAGATGATTAAGAGAGTTGAAGATAACACTAAAAGGATGGATGAATTTTTGAACAGTCAAAGGAGACTTAACAAAAATACTGGTTTAGGTTATACCAAGCATGGAGAATCATCAAATCAATTTGAAAAGAGGAATTTCTATGAAAATCCGAAACCTAACAAGCCCTCATGCTATCATTCTGGAAAATGAGGCCACACATCAAATGTTTGCAAAAGCAAAGAAAAAGGTATTCCCAAATCCACTTCTAAATTCAATAGAAATTGTTATAATTGTAACAAGCATGGACATCAAGCACATGAATGAATATGTAAGCTGAATACAATACAAAAGAAACCCTACATGGAAAATTATTTTTGTACTTGCAATATGTATGGTCACACATCACAAGAATGCAAGACTAAGATGAAGCAAATCTGGAAACCTAAAGGACAGGAAAATGCATATCAACCAAGAAGACAAGGTAATGCATATAGTTGGGATTATAAAACTTGGGTTAATTTCACAACATGTGGTAGATATGGACATATTGCAGCTAACTGTATGAGAAAATGGAGAGGAAAATCTAGAAATTGAACAAATTCTGGAATGGCATGTTTGCACTGTCATAAGGTCGGTCATTTAAGTAAAGATTGCAAAGACCAAGTAACAAAAACAAGTACTTTTGGAAAGGGAAACACAATTGAATAAATCATGAGGATAAGGAATCAAATGTGGAATAAAGAAACCAACAACAATGTTGGACCAAGCACAATAGTCAGTGACACCTCATCCAATGGATCAGGTGATTCCACCACCTCCACCTAAGCAATGCAAGTAAGTATGGAACTACATTTTTCAAAGTTATATCTCACATGAGTTCCTTATATTCATTGAGTGAATGCAAAATTAGCATGAATTAAGATGCACTTTGGTATTATATTTTTGTTAACTTGAAAATAGTCAGTTAATCTGTACCGAGCGAGAAATTCCAGTCAACGAACATGTGAGAGACAACCAAGTTTTAAGTAAACTGAGCATTTGTAGTACTCACCAAGCTAAATTATCTTTAGTGTTAACTGAGTGATTTTTTTTTTGATCGAGTGGTACGTGACAAGCGTTTATTGCATTGATTAAGTTATTTGGTATAAATTTGTGGGAAGTGAACTCATTTGTTCACACAATGATCAAAGAATGGAGAAGAGTGATCAAGAGAAAAATTACAGCAGAGCATTTCAACCATTTCACAGAGATTCAAGCATGTTTTGAGTAGTTTTAAATTATATCAAGTGAGTATTCTCACTTATCGAGCTATCTGTAACATCCATTTGAAGCCTTAAATTTTAAAACATGATGGCGTCTTCATCTCAAACTGAGAAAGGCGAGATTGAGAAAAGAAAGAAGTTAATTCTTATTAAGAATTCAACATGTGCTTAACAGGTCACTATAAATTTCATCTAGAGGTTGTTTCACAACCCAACGACAAAGGCATGTTCTCTGTGATACCGCCTAGGGTTCTTTTGGTTCAAGATGTGAGAGCATATATACATTGAAAAATCAATGAGATAGGTGATTTTGAGCTCATTTTGACATATCAGGAGCTTTGCAATAATGGAAAAATCAAGGACAATCACAAGCATTTGGAGGTGAAAGGGTTAACCAATGCCCTACTTTTTCCCAAAAGAGTTTAAAACTAAATAGATTCACATTGAGTTAAGTCGGGTACATGATGGTAAATTATGGTTAGATGAACCTATGAAGATCACAAAGGACGTGATACATGCAATCACAGGGTATCCTACAAATGATAAAGAAAAATCTCTAAGGCACCTAGCCAAAACCAAGATTAAAAAGATAACAAGAGCCAAGTGGGATGGTAGAGGTCTGAGGATCAATACTATCGATGATCCTGAACTAAGGTTTGGAGCCTATGTCATTGCATACAACATATTCCAATCCAGTAGACCTAATAGTGTCGTGTGTGGTGCAGTGGACATTGCGTATAAAATTGTAAAGAAAGGTTTGCAACTTGACCTAGCCGATTTATTATTGAGGCAATTGGAAGAGAATATGAGAACAATCAGGTCAACACGTTCAAACACATGAAAGTTTGGTTCATTGCTGGTATGAAAATTTTTTTGCATGCAAAATTTATTTCCCTCTGTCAGTAATGTAAATTGGTATATCAACTGACCAATCACTGTGTAAGTCAATGAATTCATTAAAAATATAGGAGCAAACTTTGAACCTATTATGGAAGACAATTTCAAGAAGTTCAAAGAGAGAATGGAAAAGAGAAAAAGGATACCAACCCAGTTGGTAGAGAAATACAAAGAAGATATATGCTTTTTAGTTGACCCCGACACTACTCTTATCAAAGTAGTACAACCAAGAACAACATGGCTACCCCCAATGGACTATGAAATTGATATAGATTTAGCTTCAAAAGCAATAGAGATATTACTTAATGAGCCTGTAGACAAATTTGCCATGAGATTTGGTACTTATGATGAAGCTAAAACAAGGATAGAGATTGGACTTGAAGTAGAGAATATGGGAAGAAAGAAGACCAAAATGGTAAAGACTTTAAAAAGGAAATTTGGTGTAACTGATGATGAACTTGAAAAATTAGTAGATGATATTGAGGAGAAGACTCCAGTCGGTGAAGGATAAGATCAAGATGTTGAGGTCATAGAATCTGATAAAATACAAGAAGAGCCACATAAGGCTAAGAAGGGCAAAGGCGCAATTGCAGAGATCTCAACTAGGACAAGAATAAAAGCGGTGATAGAAAATTTGCCACCTTTGAAGAAAGGAGTTTCTAAAATAAATAGAGCCTCACCAAAATTCACTCATCAAAAGAGGAAGTCAAAGGCCACCTTCGAGCTCCCTACACTGAGACAAAGGAAAAGGTATGTGAGGAAAAGATGACATTGATGAATCTGATGAAGAAGATACTGATAAATTTTGTGTTGTTAAGAATAAGATCCCACAAACTGTTGATGAATTAGCTAAAGAAATAAAGTCAACTAGAAGGTTGAGTAATCCAAAGCTACACAAATATGCAAGCCTAAGCACCGAGGATCATGACAAGTTAGAAGAAGCAATCATAAGCATCATGATAACCTATAGAAGAGTACCTATAGAGTTTGCTACATATATACCAAAAGAACTCTACGAAAAAAGTATTAACAAGATGGACATATGCTCTAACAATAGAGAAGAAAATGAGAGAAAGTCACTCATTTTACTTACACCTGAATACACAATTGCTAAAATTGATGAAGCCATGAAGACATATGCAAAGAAATTTTAAATGTAGTCAAGGGAATTCAAAATTATTCAAGGAAAGTTAAAAGAAGTAGATGATGAGATCAATATGATATGGACTAATCTCTTAAGTCCTACTAAGAAAAAAGAGGATATTGCATCCACAGGCAACACCGAGGGAGATCAACCAAGTCTCGAACCTATCAATGTTGAAGACATAGAGAAACCCAAGGAGGAAACACAAACGGTAGACCTTACTACTAATGCTTTCAATGTCATGGATAGAATTCCTGAACTGATAACCACTCTTGGACATGCAGATATCACAATAAATGATATAACCAAAGGCGACCGAGATGATAATGCAAAGGAAGATGAAGTAATAACTGGTGCTACCGAGAACCTTGAAGAAAAGTAAGCAACTTAAGTAGCCTGAGAATTGGTACCAGGTAATCTTCCTATACTGGTCCAAGAAATTGATATTGTAAATGAAGCACAAGAGGAAGCCAAGACACCCAAGCAGGTCATAGATACACACGAAGACAAGGGTGATGAAATTGGTAAGGAGATTGAGAATAGTGGAGCTACTACACAGGTTGATTCACCAAAAGAAACCACTGATATGGCAGATAAGGGTGAAGGTAATATAGAGACAATGGTAGACACTTCTACCAGTGACACTAGTTCAGTGACCAAGCCACCCAAATAAGTCATCACACCCATTGAGCCACCAAAGATAAATCCCAATAATAAGACTCAACACTTATTAACACAATCTCTTGCCTCTAGTATACATGAAAAGAAGAAGAAAAAGAAGAGAGGGATAAAGGGTCTAGTCACACTAGATGAAATCATAGACATACCTAAATGTGGCCTAAGGACACTTGATCCTACATCCCTGAGAAAATATGGAGAACTTTGCACCCAAAAAGTAGCTCAAGAAAAGATGAGGTTAGAACAGAAGAATACACCGGTGCTAGAGGCAACCAAGGAGATATTGATGTAGGTTGTTCCACATGTAAACATAGATGAATCATCCCCAATCATTGATCAACTTGCACTTCTCACCAAGGCAATAAATGGTCCAAATATTTATTTTGAGCAAATGATAGAAGAACGAGCCGAGCAGAAGATTCAGTACAAGCTTACTGAAAAGATCATCTAGGAAGTGGCAGTGAACAAGGTAAAACTTTCTGAGATTGTAACAGCCCCAGAAAGTATTATTTCTCAAGTACTTAAAATTCTATAGAAGTTGTGCACACTAGATCACTTCATTACCATGATTAGTGAAAAGATACAGAAATTAGATAATGATCTAAAGGATAGTGGGCCAGTCGTCTCACAACCAAGAAAAATTCATCTCAAATGCATTACTCGAAGGTTATACACAACCAGCGGTTGAGACTCGAATCGATGAAGGAAGAGAAGAGGATAAGAGAAGAGGTAAGCAAGCTTCAGTCCGTGTTACTACCGTATATCACACTGATGCAGAAACATGTGAAAAAGGAAAAGACTTTGATTGCCACCCCTGATATATCAGTCACCGAGCACATATATGATATGCATGCTCAACTAAACTTGGAGCAATTGACCCTTGAGAATTTAAAGGAGGAATAGGAGAAACTCATGGAAAATATCTAGAAGACCCATCCCAACATTTTTGACAAGTTGTAAGTTATTTATTTTTGTCATTAATTTTAAAAAAGGGGGATAATATATGTAAATGGGTAAAACATATGTATATACCAAGAGAATGTACAAAGGGGGGGTCACTAGGTATGAGTTACTATGTATACATATAAGTTTTTAATACTAATGCCTAGGGGGGAGAATGTTACTCCATATTAGTTCAAAGTTTGTTATTAGTATTCACAATGCATAGTAGGTAACAGAGTCAAGACAATTTAGTTGGTAATGGTCACTGAGCATAGAGTTAACCTAGTATAGTGATCACTGAGAAACATAATTATTGAGAAGTATACACTAGGAATCAAGAGATAGTATTCACTGAGTGAACTAGAATTTACCTACAAGTTTGTAATGGCACATTATCCTAGGTAACAACTTTTTTTTGAATTGGATAATTGATTAACAAGATCAAGGAGGACATTAATTCTAAATGTAATCATTTATTGGTTATGTAACATATGTATAGATGATCGAGGTAAATTTTGTAAACCGTTGATCTTAGGTTTTCTAACATATTGTAAAACCCTAATTAGGTCAAACAGTTTGATATATGTAAGGTCAAGATGTTATTTTTGGTATAGTAATGATCAAAGTATGATCAAGTAGTCACCGCATTAAGGACATCTGAAGATTAGACAAGGATTTTAGCACAAGGATTTTATTGAAGCATTCAGTTTATTTAGAATAGACACAAGTCTACCATGCACTATAGAAGGTATTATTAATCAAAACAAGGTGACATATTTATTGCACTTTAAGGATCTGATATCAGGAATATTGAGATTGTATTATCCAAATCACAATTTCTTGTTACTCTCTAACAATTGTAACAAACTCAAAATATCTTAACAGAGTAGACTTGACCATCTTTGATTAAATCTCCCATCAGATTGCACACATACATTGTGTTGCAAAATCATCTCATGAGGTAGATCTAAAAAATTTGATTGTTACTCCTAACAGGGTAAGATCACCAAAAGTTATCAATCTTTGTAAGCCCTAACAGGCTACTTTATTACTGTAGTAGTGAATCTTTGTGGGTTCCATCCCCACCACATTTTTAACCTTGTACTGATGACATTAATTTTCCATTAGTATGTAAACAACACTTTCAGTAAGCATACACCGAAAGACATGACATGAGCAAACTGAAGATCAGATATTAAGAGATCACCGAATATGACAAAGTGACACAACTGAGTGTGAGCTATGAAAATCTAGTTGTAAAGGAACACGATAATTAGATTAAAGCATTCTACAACTAAATAAACAAGGTACATACAAGATTGGATAGAAAAGCAAGCTTAAAAACAATAAAGATTAAGGAGGGAAAACCTCCCTAAAACTGAATCCAAGGTCACTTTTGATCTTTAGATGTGTCCTCGATTTGGGATGTGTGCTCAATTGATATGTGCTTCAATTCTTCAATATGGATGATTGGGTATTGAAAACTGCATGGTAACTCTACTTCAAAGATTGCATTATCTAAGCTAAAATTGACAATATGATGTTACTTCAAAAGATGGATGAATGTGAAGGAATGAGCCTTCTATTTATAGGAAATGGGAGAAGAAATGAGTGGTTTAGATGCAAAGTTGAAGAGAGGTCAGGATGCCACTAGAGGAGATCACATGGATTGTGCTTCTTTAAGTGCATCAAATTGTGACACTTGTCACAATATGATTAGGTTGAAAGGAGGGAGGAATGTGACCATTTAGGGAAATGAGCCAAGGGATAAGAGTGAAGACTTTAGGGATGGGGCTATTAATTAGGGTGTAAGATGCATTAATGAGGGTGTAAGGGATATTTATGCTTATGGATAAGCATGGCTTGAGAAATTTGACTTTGGGGAAGGAATTGAATTTCTAATCCAAAGATTTGGAATGTGACATCATTAGGGAGAGTTTAGGATTAGGATTAAGGTTAGAATTAGGATTAGCATGGGTGAAGAGGTTGGGATTGGTTAGGTTAGCATGTGTGAAGAGGTTGGGTTGAGTTAGAACACAAGGTTAGGTGGTTGAGATAGGTTAGGTTAGGGGTTAACAGAAATATTAATGAATTGAATTACATAAATAACATATTCATTCAATAATAGGGGAATAGGGTTTTAATTAATTATTAATCTATTGGTTGCTTTTAATAATTAATCAGGACTATAGCCAATGAATTGAATTAATTAGGGCTAGGGGATGACATAGATAATTTAGGTAATACTTAATTACTTAACTGATAATGGTCTAAGAAGGCACTAGATGTGATTAGTTTTGGTAATCAGATTTAGGTGTCTACATTTTGCCCCTCTTCGACATAGTGCTAGAATAACACTATTTTGAAGATGTTTAAAACAATAGACGACGCGAAGATGTGGAGATAGGCAATGAAGTTTCCCCAGAGTGATGATGAGGATAGAATTTAGCTAGGGATTATGCCCCCTCGAGAGGATGATAGGGAGAAATGGCGAAGCCCTAACGACATCTCAAAAAGACGGCAAAGAGAAACATGATAGAAAGAAGAGAAGAAGGAAATAGAAGAATGAGGGATGGGAGATTCAAGTTTGCATCAGGGATGAAGGATTAGGTATGAGATTAGGATTATGGCTTGGGATGGGATTTTAGCTGGGGTGTAAAATATAGGATGCTATCCGGGATGTAACCAGAGTAAGTGATATAAATCAAACAAAAAGGAAGAACCTCTCAAAGAGAGTTCAAGTTTCTTTTTTTGGCAAGGGTAATTTCTAGGAACAAATTTTTATTTCTCTTGATCTTTGATGAAGATAGAATATGCTTGGGCTTAAGAAAGTTGCTGATAATGATTGATTAGGTCAGACAAGAGGAATGATACATCCTACAAGGACCCGTTGATGATGATGAGATTTGAAACTAAGATAACAATCAAGATAGTCTAGTTTGAACTTTCAATTTTAACAATGGAAAACAATAGTTGAACTAAGAAGGAAGGATGATCCTAGGTGTTTTGAGATTCACACTAAGTCTAGTTATCTCCACAAATGAGCACACAAATCTGTCGCATGATACAGGCATAGTAGGATTAGGATTACTGTTGGGATGGTAGGATTAGGATGATAGGATTGTTGAGGATTTGGATTTTGTTGGGGGGATTTGGATGGGGGGAGATTATCTTGAAGCTTGACCAAGGGGTATTTTGGGAGGGAACACCACCATGGATTTGAGCACTTATTTTGATATAGCATATGACACTATGCACCAGGGTATAAAGAACCAAGGTGACATTGTACCACATGCATAGGAGTGACACAAAAAACACGCGAGGGTTGCCCCAACATCACACATGACTCCCGGAGAGACCATGGCAGAAATGATGTTGGAAAAGCCCACAAGAAAATGACATTTCCCAATTGAAGCATGTGAACCCAAAATGGATTACATACATGCAAGGGTCATATCCGACTAACTCACACACAAAAAAAGAAAAAAAGATCAAGTTCCCTTCCGAAGGTACATCCATTTGCAGCATACCATGATATAAATAATTGTGGCAACATTGAGGAGGAGAACAACTGAAAGAATCAGGAATGATAACCAAGAACCAAAATCAAATTTCAAGATCAAAAATTCAATAACAAGACGTCTTTTGCTAGAGAGATCAAATGATGTGGAATGTTGATTTGATTTAGGTCAACATGAAGAAGGATACATCCTCAAGGACCCATTTCACTGGTGATGTTTGGATTTAGGTCAACGAGAGGAAGGATGTAGTGCCACTCCAACCCTATCATTGCAAAAAAGTAATATGGCATATGACCCTGGATTGCAAGCAAAATGAAGTAAGTATACTTGATACTAAATACTCATTAATCTCACTAGAAACATGTGCTAGCATTAAGTGAAATACCATGAAGTTAGTTAATACTCTTTAGTGAGATTTTACTATTATTTGATATTCATATATGATAACAATGATGCTCACATGTTAGCTTGGATGGATTATGATTATATTGATGTTGATAGTAAATGACACTTGTGATTTTAGTAATGGTAGTAGATGTGAAATAATCCCACAGTATTGTCTGAGTATGTCCTTTAACATAAATGTTAAGGTAGTCTCATGACATTGTAGGTTGATGTCATGATGATATTGATATTAGTCAGTAAACGTAATAATTTATGGTACCAATGATGGTTAATGATCTTAACGCTTACCAATGACCCTTGATGAGAGTTTATGATATAGCAGATGATTAGTGACACTCAGCATACTGGCCCTGGTAAGGCTATGGTTGTTATCACCACCATAGTTAAATGGTAAGTAATATATATTGATGATCTCTCTTGATAGCCCTTGTTATTTAAATATTGTGGCTAGTTATTATTGTTAATAAAAAATTACATGATGTTGTTTAGGATGCCTTGAGATTATGGACATGCTTATGATGATGATCTATGATGGGTGTGCCTGAGGTGGAACAAAGTCATAGTCACTTGCTTGCGAGATCCACACGATGTCTTGTTCCCCTTGCTTTCCTATTGTTGACACAGTATATGTGTATGTTGCTTTGGCTATTGCACTAACTTGGGTAGGTACCAGGCATTGACTTCACCTGGCTTCATAGGTTTGAGCGTGCTTTTTTCCCCAATGATGGTTATTCAGAGATGTCACATTGGCCAATTTTCCCTAAGCCTAGCCTTATTGTGCTAAATTAAACACAATTTCTCTTTGCAAAGAATCTTATTACATTTGGTTACCGTCTTATGGTAATGCCAATGACCCTAACCCTATGTGGATACCTGTAAAGAGTGTCTTTTGTTAGAAACACTGAGAGGGGGGCGGGGTGAATCAATGTTTGTCTATTAATTACTTTTCAGCAACTTAAACATAAATAAAACATACATAGAATGAAGCTTAACATACGAGCTCATAACACGTGATATGATTACGGGGAAACCTTGATCAGAGGAAAACCCCGGTGGGAATTAGTACCCACAAATATTGTACTAAGTATAATGAACCTGTGAGAGTTCATTTGCTCTGTTAGAAGCAGTCTTTACAATATGAGTACAATGACCTGGTTAAAGGTCTGACCCTATTAGGAGTCTTTTACAAAACCCTGTTAAAGGTATATGGCTCACTGCCTAGGCTCACTGCCCAATAAGAT
>MU225994.1:5127294-5173202 GCA_018584345.1 Thuja plicata
GCAGGGTTAATAAGCTATCTGTTCATCACAAGAACGACAGTGCCACAAATAGAACAAGAGAAGACAAAAGGAACATACTCCGAACTGTGAATCTTTTGTATTCCAAATAGTGCTTCCCCAAATAGTGTTTCCTCCTCCGCGCTTTACCCTTGACCAAATTCATCATGCTTCCCCAAATAGTGTATTCCAAACAGTGCTTCCCTAGTGTATTCCAAATAGTGCTTCCCCAAATAGTGCTTCCTCCTTCCCACATCGCCCTTGATCAAATTCGTCGTGCGTTGAAAAATGAAATGTGAAACCTTCTTTTTTCTTAATTTATGCCCATGTTGGTTGAAATTTAGACCAACACGGGTATGGATTAAAAAAAAATCAAAGCTTTCCTTCTATAATCCAACCAAACAAAACCTTTTTATTTGTTGGTCGCATTGTTTGGTCGAAAAATAAGGTCAAATGTACTAGTGAGCTTTTTACTTTGGGATCCACATTAGTTTTTATTTTGCTTTGGTGGGCCTTTGCGGCTTTTGGAAGGTAGTGCATTCTTTTTCTTTGGTGGGCCTTTGCGGCCTTTTAGATACAATCCATTTTTGGATTGGATATTGTTGTGCTAGAACCTATCGTTTAAAGGAGACATGGAAATCTTTAGATTGTGGATCTTTATCTTTATGCATTAGTGAGTTGGCATCCAAATTACAGTGAGTAGCATTGGAAGAGATACGATAACTTGCATGAGATGGAGGAAATATGGATGGAGTGGTGGAGGTAGGATGGTGGATGGGGTGCATGGGTATCTGTCATTGTTGATCCTAATTGGGAATTAAAGGGGTCAGATTTTTTATATGGGTTTGATGGATGAAGGAAGGAGTGGGATAAGTTATGGGTTGAGATTTTGGGACATAGGGGCCCAAAATAGATTGAGAGGATGAAGGAGGAATATGGTAGGTTGTCTTTGGTTTCAAGGATGGAGGAGGGGGGATGATTTTATATGCTTTAGAGGGATGATATGAAGATGCAATGGAGGGTTTGAAAGCACTCTTGAACTTTTCTTTTGTTGTACCAAAAATTTTGGATGAAGGACCTCTAGGTGTGTAGCCAATACCACAAAATCGTGGATTTCTTTTAACAAAGATGGGCTCCAGTATACCTTGCTCATTTATGCTTGCGCCTTTAGCTTGATAATTCCATTTTTTTAGAATTTGATCCATGATAGGGTACTTCTTTCTTAGGGAAAAAGATGCGAGTCCATTATCAAGAAGAGTGTAAATGGTGTACATGAAATTTATTTCTGCTGCTTTAAGTGGACCACCACAGATGACTGTAAGTGGACCGAGGGAATAGAGTAATGGTGGTGGGATAGTTTTAATTGGAGGAGATAAAGGATCATTGAGTGGAGGAGATGGGATGCTTGGATCTTGACTTCGATGGGGTAATGGATTTTGAGATGGAAGAGGTAGAGTGGGAGGATCTTGATTTGAAGGAGTGGACAAATTAGAAAGTGGGGTAGATGGGATGCTTGGATCTTGACTCAGATAGGATAATGGATCTAGAGTTGGAGTAGATGGAAGGATAGGATCTTGAGATGAAGGAGTGAAAGGCAATGGATCAGGAAGTGGAGTGGATGGATCAGGTAAGGGATGGAGGGGGATGTTAGGATCTTGATATGGAGTGGATGGAATGATACAATCATCATTCAAGTCAATGGATACTTCAACATGCTTTTGGCCAAGGTCGTGACATGACTGGATTGATGGTGATGGCGTGATGGGGGATGTATGGAATGATTGTTTAGATGGAGGGGATGGAAGAATGGGAGATTCTGCAAATGGGGAGTATGGATGGATGGGAGATTTTTCAAATGGGTTGTATGTAGGGATGGTGGATTCCGTAATGGAGGGAAGAAGGGTGGAGGTGTGAGGTTCATGGGATAGGGTGTGGATAGTGTCAGGAGGAGAATATCAGGATGAAGATTGGATGAATGCAACAGATGAGGAGACTTCAATGGTGCTAGGAGATGGAAGGGGATCAAAAAGTATGAGATTCGGAAGGGAAATAATAGCGATGGGAGATGGAAAAGGAATGTCGGGTGTGAGGGGTGGAAGAGGATCAATAAGTATGGGATTCAAAAGGGAAATGATAGGTGTGGGAGATGGAAAAGGAATGTCAGGTGTGAGGGGTGGAAGAGCTTCATCACTAGTTTTTTCCCATGGGGGATTGATATAATGTGACTCATCAACTATAAGAAATGGATTTTTGTTGGCTTCCTTGTGAAACTCCTTGGAGACTTGCGTATCAAAGATGGAGGATTTGTAGGCATAGATTATGGGAAATTAGGGTAGTCCACATATGAAGATGTGGCAATGTCTTGTGAACTTGTATGGTTGAATGATGGTGTAGTGTTGGATGTAGGAGATGGTATGGCTAGATAGTTCACATAGGTCGGTGTGGCAATGGATTGTGAACTTAATTGACTAACTAAAGGGAGAAGAGGGATGGATTGGGGTATGGAATATGTGTTAATGTAGGTAGGAATTGGAGATGGTAGAGTGGGAGAAGATGGGGTAGATGGGTAGGATAGAGTGGAAGGTATATTAGCAATAGCTTGGGGATCATGGTGAAGGTTTGGAGGAAATGGAGGACTGGGATTAGGGATTTGAACATGAGTTGGAAGATAATGAGATGGTGGGTTAAGATGAGGGATGTAGCTAGTAGTGTTGTTATGAAAAGATAGAGGGTGAGATATGACCATGGGATAAGATGGAGGCATGTATGTATAAGAAGGAGATATGGATGGAGGATAAGAAGGATTTCCCTTGTCAAAGGTATGATAAGGAGTGCTAGTGGGTATGCATGGTGGCATGATGGGGTAGTGTGGAGGAATAACTGGATTTTTGGAGATGCTTAGACCAAGCTTGTTAAGATTTTCAAAGTATGCATCATGATCAACCATGTCATCATCATCAGAATAGGATGCAGGTGCGAGCTTGCTAAGGATTTTAATATATGTGTCATGATCAACAAGACCTTCATCATCAGCATAAGATGTAAGGGAGAGATTTTTAAGGTTTTCAAAGTATGCATCATGATCAACAAGACCTTCATCATCATTAGAATAGGATATAGACAAGGAAGAGATATGGAAACCAAAATCATCATAATAGATTTGTGACATGATGCTTTTCTGATGAGTTGATTAGGGAGGAATGATGGTGATGGACAGAAGACTCAAGCTCAGATTAGGAAGAAGGACTGACTCTGAAGAAGATGGAAAGAGGATGGGGGTGGCAAAGATGACTCTACTAGCCTGGGATATGGGGAAAAATAGAGGACTAGATGATACTAGAAGAAACTGACACTGGATGAGAGGAAGGAAATGATTATGAACCTAGGATAAAAATATTTGGAGGCTTGAGTGAACAACTTGGTGATATGGGGGATTGGACTCACTTTCTTATGTTTGATGGAATAGGACATGATCTCAATTTGATACTACTTAAGATGAGGCAGTGACTATGACATGTGTGCCTTGGATTGTTTTTGCTTTTGGAACAAGTGATGAACTTTTGGAATTTATGAGCAAACAATCTTGCAAGAGGCAAAGCAACCTTGCAAGAAGCATGAAATGTCAATCTCCTTGGCAAAAGGACTTTCAAAACTTTTAGATTTGTGTATGTTCAAGAACTATTTTGCACAAGGTTTGTAACACTGAAAACACGTACAAGCACTTTCTACCTTAAGGATGCAGTGAGCTTGAAGACCTTTGTCCGCATACATAGGCACACACACACAAGAGCTAATCAGAATACGACCACCACCAAGCACGCTATGGCTCCATGATGTTGTATTACCTAACTCCAAACACTCAGGGTGGCATGAATGTTTGAATTTCTCAGGGAAGTTACTATCTTCCTTGCCCAGCTGATTATCAAGCTTTCAGGGATGGATCAGGTAGGTTGCTAGATTGATTAGTTGATAGTATTTTTATGGTGTCCCCGCAATCAGTTTGTATGGCATGACTCACTTAAGAGCCTAGTTTAACCATGCCAGATATGCTAGGGAGTTCACCTAGTCTAGACTACCATTGAACACGACCCGCCCAAGCTTGAAAGGATATAGACACTCTTTTGGTTAGCACCTTATTTATATACCAGCCGAAGGATTTTACCAGTTTGGGTTTGTTCTCCAAAAGGACTCGTGCTTCTTCTAGATAGGCCCCTCTAAGAAGATTTAGAAAAAGATCAAACGTTCACAATCACCTTTCTCTTGCACCAACAACCATGAAATCCAATGGGAGAGGATAGTGCGTGAAGTGAGGTTGTGCTCTACAAAAGTTTGTTCAAGTGCACCAAACACATAAGACACGCGATTGATTGTTAAGCAATGTGTGTTTGATCTAAAACTGAAATGAACTCGCAAGCTTGTTCTTTTTATGAGCACCAAAGTGATATATTGTTTGACTTGTTCAATTTTCCTTTATGCATTCGAGATTGAGTTTGTTTGATTGTTTGATTTTAAACCCAAGAGGAAATGTGTGATTGCTTTGTCCAATTTTAAAATCCGAAAAGTGAAGTGTTTGATAGTTAGTTCAATTTTAAGATCCAAAAATAAGATGCGTGATTTGATTGTTTAGTTTTAAACCCAAAATCAGATGTTTGATTGTTCATTTTCATTAAAGCATTTGAGATTTTGTGCATGTTCGTTTTAAGCCCAAAAAAAGAAATGTTGACTTTTGTTGACTTTTTGACTTTTGTTGACTTTGACTTTTGTTGACTTTCAAACCCAAAACCAAGTGTGAAATGATGTGAGTACATACACTATTCTTTTTAAACACCAAAAAGAGAAATGGGAATTTTTTAATCAAAAGATTATGTGCTTTCTTACAAAACTAGATGGCTAACCCGTAGACCTATAAAAAAAATGAAAATAGTTAGTGAGAGTGCATTATTGTAGGTTTACAATGCCTTTCCCCCATGCTTTTACAAATAATGGTCCCATTGATATAGATCATATTTCAACAACTGGTTAATAGAGAGAAAGTAGAAAGAAGATAGAAGGAATATAATCTTCTTGTTTGCGTATCAATGATATTCGTGGAAGTGTAACAGAGATAAATTAGAAAGAAGATAGAAGGAATATAGTATTCTTTCCCTTTTTGACCTACAAAAGAAAATAAGAGCTTGCAAAACATACTCAAACAACAAAAACACATTAGCTTAGAGGGTTAGTTTGCAAGAAAAACAATGAAAAGGAACCCGTGAAGTGGGTCCCACCGGGCGTGCCAGAATGTGAGCTATGAAAGTCTAGTTGTAAAGGAACACAATAATCAGATTAAAGCATTCTACAACTAAATAAACAAGCTACATACAAGATTGGACAGAAAACCAAGCTTAAAAACAATAAAGATTAAGGAGGGCAAACCTCCCTAAAACTGAATCCAAGGTCGCTTTTGATCTTTAGATGTGTCCTTGATTTGGGATGTGCACTCAATTGATATGTGCTTCAATGCTTCAAGATGGATGATTGGGTATTGAAAACTGCATGGTAACTCTACTTCAAAGATTGGATTATCTAAGCTAAAACTGACAATATGATGTTACTTCAAAAGATGGATGAATGTGAAGGAATGAGCCTTCTATTTATAGGAAATGGGGGAAGAAATGAGTAGTTCATATGCAAAGCTAAAGAGAGGTCAGGATGCCACTAGAAGAGATCACATGGATTGTGCATCTTCAAGTGTATCAAATTGTGACACTTGTCACAATATGATTGGGTTGAAAGGAGGGAGGAATGAGACCATTTAGGGAAATGAGCCAAGGGATAAGAGTGAAGAATTTAGGGATGGGGCTATTAATGAGAGTGTAAGAGGCATTCATGAGGGTGTAAGGGATATATGCTTATGGATAAGCATGGCTTGAGAAAGTTGACTTTGGGGAAGGAATTGAATTCCTAATCCAAAGATTAGGAATGTGACACCATTAGGGAGAGTTTAGGATTAGGATTAGGGTTAGGATTAGGATTAGCATGGGTGAAGAGGTTGGGATTGGTTAGGTTAGTAGGTGTGAAGAGGTTGGGTTGAGTTAGAACTCAAGGTTAGTTGGTTGGGATAGGTTAGGTTAGGGGTTAAAGAGAATATTAATGAATTGAATTACATAAATAACATATTCATTCAATAATAGGGGAATAGGGTTTTAATTAATTATTAAGCTATTGGTTGATTTTAATAATTAATCAGGACTATAGCCAATTAATTGAATTAATTAAGGCTAGGGGATGACATAGATCATTTAGCTAATGCTTAATTACTTAACTGATAATGCTCTAAGAAGGCACTAAATGTGATTAGTTTTGGTAATCAAATTTAGGTGTCTACACTTAGTGTGTAAACCAAAGTCACAAAGCAGAAAGATAAAGTGGAACCCGAAAAAGGAACCTGATATGCAAGATACAGTGAAAATTGACAAGACAGTTATAGTACAACCGATAGAACAAAACCAAAGGACAATCAAGCATGACCGACAGACAGAACCAAAATTTAGTTGCAGCCCGCAAAATTGGATCTGACTTCCACGTCAGATAAAGAAAGTGTATTCTATTTAGAGGATATTTAATTGTTTTAAATCCATTTCTTTAGGGACAAGATACATAAATGTAAGTTCTTTAATCAGTCTAACTTATTTAAAACACATAGACTAGGAGATCTAGGTATAAGTTGTAAACATGATCTTAGAGTTAACATTGTTTTTATCAAAACTCGATGAAGTCAATCCATCAATAAATAGATGATGCAATCATTCATTATAATCAAGGAATAGATGATGTGAAGAGAGGGGAGAACATGAATGAATCAGACAAGCACTTCTATGGATCAGATTGAGAGTTTCAAGAACAGGAGCAGCAAAAGGTGAATTTGGTTAGCAAGAACCAAGAACAGAGCATACCAAGGATGAGAGGTATTAATCAATCACAATTAGGTGATAATATCTTTATGTAAACTAAATTGGATCTGTATCAGAAATAGGAGATTGCATTTACCAGGTCAATTCATAATTTGCTATCATTCTAACAAGTGGATCAAAGTGTAAAAATCCTTTCATGGAAGGTGGATTTAACAGTCCAACAACAAATCTCTTAACCGAGTGCACACTCAATAGTGTTGCTAAAGCTCTTAACAGAGTAGAGTTTAATAGGTCTCCACTAATACTCCTAACAGGGTAGATCATCATAAGTGATCAAACTGTAAGTCTTAACCAGCCCTTTCCAATCTGCAGATAGTGAAGATTTTGTGGGTACCCTCCCCACCACAGTTTTTAATTCCTCACAAGAGTTTTCTACGATATCATATCTTGTGTTATGTGTCAAATTACTTTCATGAATGTTTCTATGAGTTTTCACATGTATGTTAATGTGATGATTTGATATAACTCACATCAAGATAGTTTAAATCAGATTGAATGGATATAAAATTGATTACAAAGGTTAATTGATAAAAGGGATACAAAAGTTTTAGAGGTATTGATTCACCCCTCCCCTCTTAGTACACACTTCCCATTAATCCCAAAAATTGGTATCAGAGCTAAGTCTCTTCTTGGAAATATTAAAGGCTTAAGAGAAAAGATCATACAATGGAGAAGTACAGACTTGATAAAAATATCGAGAACAAAAAATCTTGAAATTCAAATGTTCTTTGAACAGTATAAAGAAGCTATAATCAATATGAGATAGCTACTAGACGAAAGAAATAATATGGCATCTCAATGTAATGAGACAGATTATCATCAGAAAGAGATACCACATTTCTTTGAGTCTTCAGGATCAACTAAAAGCAAAGCATTAGATTCATCAGAAGAAAGCATCACAAGCCTAACTGAGATCAATCTACATTTGGCTGGACAAGTTAAATCTCTGCAAATCAGTCAAGAGACATAGATGGTAAGGATGATTGATGTCATGAATAATGCTAGACAAGGTGAGCAAGAAAAAACACTAGCTATTGATGATAGAAGAAAGATCACAGAAAAGAAACAAGAAAAAGATTCTAAAATACAAAGACTTACAGAGCATCACCATGAAATTACAAATCAGATTATTCTTATGAGTCAAGAGGCAAACAGATTAAATGTTGAAGTCATTACAAGAATAGAAGCTATCGGTGAACTGAGGGATGAGAATAAAAAGTTGAAACATGAAATAAGAATTCAGCAACAACACAGTGAAATTATCAAGAAAGCTGAAGAAAGCAATAAAAGAATGGATGATTTTATTGAAGGACAATGAAGAGTCAACAACAATACCGGTCTAGGTTTTACCGAGAAAGGAGAATCATCAAATCAAGCTGATCCAAAGAATTTTTATACAAATTCAAGACCAATAAGTCTTACATGCAATCACTATGGAAAGCAAGGCCATACATCAAATGTATGCAGAGGCAAAATGAAAGGTACTCCTAAATCTACATCTTCATTCATAGGATTCTGTTATAAATGTAACAAGAAAGGACATAAAGCATATGAATGTAAGTTTGAGATGAAACAACCAAAGAAGGAAACCTACATGGACAAGTACTGTCCTACATGCAAAATGAATGGGCACACAACTCTTGAATGCTGGAAAAAGGAAAGGCAAGCATGGAAGCCTAAAGGTCAAGAAACTCCCTATCAACTGAAGAGAGTTGGTAATCAGTATGTATGGGACTACAATACTTGGACAAATTTTACAACATGTGGGAGATATGGTCACATTGCTGCAAACTGTATGAGACAATGGACTAGAAAGTCTAGAGGCTGCACTAACCCCGGAATGGCATGCTTACACTGTCATAAAGTTGGTCATCTCAAGAAAGACTGCAGAGACCGAATCATAGAGACAATAAAATATCCCGATGGAAACACCATTGAAGATATCTGAAGGGAAAGAGACAAAATATGGAGAAAAGCTTCAAGAAATGATGAAGCTGGACTAGAAAATGCAAATGGTGACACCCCATCCAATGGATCCGGTGACACCCCATCCAATGGATCTGGTGACATCACCACCCCCACCTAAGAAGAACAAGTAAGTATAGAACTGCATTACCCCAAGCTATAACTTTACATCAGTTCCATAATATAGTGATATAATGCCAAATTAGCATAAGAAAGACGCATCATGGTATTACTTGTTAAAATATGTGATAACTATGCTTTCGGGCATATATACCAAAACCCATCGGTATACACTCAAAGCTAAGACTGCATATATTTACCGAGAATCCTTGGTTAAAATAAAAAGTTGCTAAGTACAAACCGAGCCTCGTTGGTAAACAAGCAAATGAACAAGTTGTTATCAATACCAAAACCTATCGGTAAAAGCAAGTGAACAATGACTGCTCTAAAATGTTTTAAGTGTCACCGAAGGAAGGTGAAGTCTTCACTGAGAAACTCAGTCTTCATACACCGAGGAGTTGGTAAGAATTTATGGTATGCATTTTAGGGAAACACCTATAAATAGGGCAACAATGACTCATTTGTCACGACACCTAGAGTAGAACGACCAAAGGCGATTTTTGAGTAGAGAGAAACTAAGCCACAAAGTGATCATGACTCAACACAAAACACTCCCAAGCTATTCAAGAATCTTTGCAAGAACAAACAATAAGTTCTACAAGATAGAAAACTCTATTTTTACGCATTACGCAGGAAGCCCTAAATTTGAAAATGGCCTCGACTTCACAAACCATGAAATCCAAGAATGCAAAGAAAGATGAGTTAAAACTCATTAAGAATTTGGTGTGTGAGGAACCTAATTACAAGATCTATCCTGAGGTTTCCTCACAACCCAATAACGCTGGTGCATTTTCATGCATTCCAGCTAGGGTTTTACTTGTGGAAGATGTTTGATCTTTCATACACTGAAAGATTGTAGAGATAGGAACATCAGAGGTTGAAGAAGCTTATAAGAAGTTGTGTAATGATGATGGAACACTTAAGGATGAGCACAAACATATTAAAGTGAAAGGGCTCACCAATGCCCTAATGTTCTTGAAGGTCTTCAAAACCAAATGGATTCAGTTAGTGTTAAGCCGAATGCATAACAACAAGCTATGGCTTGATGAACCGAAGGTAATAACCTAAGACATCATTCATGTGGTCACCATTTACCCCATAATCGATAAAGTTAAGGCACTAAAGCATCCACCAAAGGCCGAGACTAAGAAGATGACAGGAGCCAAATGGGATGGCAGAGTACTAAAAGTTAAAACAATAACTGATGATGAAATCAAGTTTGGTGCATGTGTTCAGGGCTATAAATTCTTCCAAGCAAGAAGATTGAACAGCATAACATCAGGTGCAGTGGACACAATGTTCAAAATTGTGAAGAAGGAAACACAATTAGACTTATCTGAACTACTCCTGAATCAGTTGAAGGACAATCTAAAGACTATCAGGAATGTAAAGTCAAACACTTGTAAGTTTGGCTCACTAATAATGTGTATCTTCTTTTATTTTCAAGAAATGTTCCCATCAGTAGGAGATGTTAAACTGGACAGCACTAAACCAGTCACCATGCAAATTAGTGAGCACATAGCTACACTGGGTGATAACTTTGAGACAGTCATGGATAAATACTTCAATGTATTCAAAGACCAAATGCAAAAGAGGGTAAGAATCCCCGAGAAACTCATTGAAAAATATAAGGATGAGATATGCTTCATGGTTGACACTGACAATACATAAATTAAGCATGTTGTGCCAAGGATAGCATGGTTGCAACCATTAGAGTATGAGATCAACATTGATCTTGCAACTAAGGCAATTGATGCCTTGATCAATGAACCATTGGACAAGAAACAACCAAAATTTGGAACATATGAAGAGACCAAGACAAGAATAAAATATGGCCTGGTTGTGAAGAATCTGAAAAAGATATTGTTAGCAACCAAGCAAGAAGTTGAACAGGATGAAGAATTTGAAAAGGAGGAAGAAACTAAAGAACAATTATCTATTGGTAAAGATGAAGGAAAGGATGACTCTAAAGAAACAGAGTCAGATTCACCACCTCCTCCACCAACTAAAATGCCAAGGACAATAGTTGCTTCTAGGACTAGAAGCCAAACATCAAAGGATTCTACTCCTTCACCTCTAAAGAAAGGAAAGGTCAGGACTTACAAGAGGAAAGATCCCACACCGAAAAGAGGGAAAAACAAGAAAGGAAGGAAATTCATAAGAACCCGAGAGGATATAGAAGACACCGAGAAGGATGAATGTATAGAGGTAGAAAGAATCAAGGTAACACGTCCTGAATCTATTGATGACATTTGTGTATATATTGCAAATTTTGGATCCATTACAGATTCAAACATTAGAAGATGGCTGAAACTAAATCCAGAAGATCAGAATAAAATTGAGGATGCCATCATATAAAAAATGTACAACTTCAAATATGTACCAGTACAATTTGAAGACAGTTATGTACCAAGGGAACTATTGGATAGACTATACTCCAGATGGACATTTGCATTGAAAAATGAAAAGGAGATAAGAGAAAGAGTACTTGTTTCCCTAATGCCACCTGAATCAAAGAAGGTTGAAATAGATGAAATGATGGAGAATCAGAAAAATGAGTTCTCACTAAAATTGAGAGCATATAAATTTCTTGAAGGAAAGATTATAGAGCTTGAGTAGGATAGCCACAAGAAATGGTGCAAAATAATGAATAGACGTACTGAGGAGGTAATCCCTGACAAAGACCTTCAACAACAAGATGTTGACAAGGAAACTCAAGATGACACATCTATTGAGTTAGACAAAGAAGAAGATGATACAATCGGAAAAAAGAATGTAGATGTTGCAGATGAAACATGGGAGAACACCACAAATGACAAAATTTTGGATACTAATTTCATTGACATTACCGATGACCCAGCAGATGAAGTGAATAAGGATGAATATGTCACTATTGCAAAGGATAAAACTGATGAGAAGGATACAACAGTTGACACTGCACAAGTGCATAATCCAGGCAATATTCCAATATTGATAGAAGCTATCAATATCTTGCAAGAAACAAGCAAGTCACTAGATAAGGATACTCCCAAGGATGCAGGGGAAGAGGCAAACAAGGATAACACCAATGGTCAACAAGACATCGTAGATACTCAAGATGTAACTGACACTAATGTTAAAGGAGGAGATAAAGAAAAGGATGAAAATTCACAAGACAAGAATGCAGAAACCAAGACTGATGAAGCAAAGGAAACCAATGAAGGAGAAAAACCTAAAGATGGTACTCCTAAGGAAACCAAAAATCATGCTACCGATGATGTTAAGGTGAATGTGGAGACATTTACAGACACCTGACAAGCTGAAACAGATGCCAAGCAGTAGAAAGAAGCACAACATGTCACTTCATCGAGCACAAAAGAGAAGGCCGAGAAATTGGCAATGGTTTTACATTCTACTGAGTCTCAGAAGAAAAAGAAGAAATCAAAGAAGAACAAGTTAGAGGTCACCCTGGATGAACTCATTGAAATACTGAAGTGTGACCCATCTACACTTGAATTTGAAGCATTACAGGAATATGGAGAGATATGCCAGAGGAAGGAATTGCAAGAGAAGCTAAAGAAACAACATAGGGACTCCATGGTACTGGAGAAAACATGGGACATTCTATATCAAATTGTGCCCAATGTTGATATTGATCAAAGAAAGCCAATTCTTGATCAATTAGATACCCTCACCGATGCAATCATAACTCAGAACATTGATGCTGAGAAGGAAATTAAGGAAAGAGTCGAGATGAAGTACCAACAAAAGCTCATTGAGAACATCAACCAAGAAGTGGCAGTAAATAACGTAAACCTATCAGAATTCATTCAACATTGCAAAGCTAGTTACTGATCTAGCAAATAGTGCACAAATCTTAACCACCGATGGAGACAATGCAGTCAAACTGCATTATGAGAAGATCATAGAGATTAAATTGTTAAGGCAAGAGATGTGGGAGGAAAAGACACACTTTAGGGAATAATTAACCAAGCTCCAAGCTCAACTTCTACCAAATCTTACACTACTCCAACAGCATATCATTTCAGTAAGGCAACTGATAGCAACACCAGAGATGTCTATAGCAGACAAAATCTATGACATGCATTCAAAGATCACACTCGAGCACATGGATCAAGAGAACCTCAAATAACAATGGGAGAAAATTATGGAAGACATGAAGTCTTCACACTCCCACATTTTTGATAAGCTCTAAAGGTAAAGACCTTTGCCCTTAATATCAAAAAAGGGGGAAAATGATGAGTACAAAATACAAAAAGAGAAAATGATATGTATTCATTCATTCATTCAGATGGGAAAATGGTAGATATGTATATGTTTATTCATATGGGAAAATGATATGTATAAGGAAAGACATCATATGTACAGGTATACCAGCATATACATAGGGGGAATCATTAAATGACTAAGAATTATATATGTTGTATATACTTAACATTTTGTTAGTATTTTGCACATACCAGTTTTTGATACTAATATCAAAGGGGGAGATTGATGACATTAATTTTCCATTAGTATGAAAATAACACTTTCGGTAAGCATACATCGAAAGATAGGACATGAGAAAACAGAAGATCAGATATTAAGAGATCACCGAAGATGACAAAGTGCAAAGAGAACCGATGACACAACTTAGTGTATAAACCGAAATCACAAAGTAGAAACATAAAGTGGAATCTAACAAAGGAACCTGATATGAAAGATATAGTGAAAACTGACAAGACATTTATAGTGCAACCGATAGAACAAAACCAAAGGATAGTCAAGCACGACCGACAAACAGAACCTGAAGTCAATTGTAGCCCGCAAAAAGTGGATCTAACTTCCACGTTAGATAAATAAATTGTATTCTATTTATAGGATATTTAATTGTTTTAAATCCATTTCTTTAGGGACAAGATACATGAATGTAAGTTCTTTAATCAGTCTAACTAATTTAAAATACATAGACTAGGAGATCTAGGTATAAGTTGTAAACCTGATCTTAGAGTTAACATTGTTTTCATCAAAACTTGATGAAGTTAATCCATCTATAAATAGATGATGCAATCATTCATTATAAACAAGGAATAGATGATGTGAAGAGAGAGGAGAACATGAATGAATCAAATGAGCACTTCTATGGATCAGATTGAGAGTTTCAAGAACAGGAACAATAAAAGGTGAATTTGGTTAGTAAGAACAAAGAACAGAGCATATCGAGGATCAAAGGTATTAATCAATCACAATTAGGTGATAATATTTTTATGTAAACTAAATTGGATATGTATCAACAATAGGAGATTGCATTTACCAGTTCAATTTGTAATTTTCTATCATTCTAACAAGTGGAGCAAAGTGTAAAAATCCTTTCAAGGAAGGTGGATTTAACAGTCCAACAACAAATCTCTTAACCAAGTGCACACTCAATAGTGTTGCTAAAACTCTTAAAAGAGTAGACTTTAACAGGTCTCCATCGATACTCCTAATAGGGTAGATCATCAGAAGTGATAAAATTGTAAGCCTTAACCGACCCCTTCCAATCTATAGATAGTGAAGATTTTGTGGGTACCACCCCCACCGCAGTTTTTACTTCCTCACAGGAGTTTTCTGCGATATCATATCTTGTGTTATGTGTCAAATTACTTTCATGAATGTTTCTATGAATGTTCACATGTATGTTAATGTTATGATTTGATATAACTCACATCAAGATAGTTTAATCAGATTGAATGGATATACAATTGACTACAAGGGTTAATTGATAAAAGGGATACAAAAGTTTTAGAGGTACTGATTCACCCCTCCCCTCTCAGTACACACTTCCTATTAATCCCAACATCGAGGGTTTCTACAATACCAAAATACATGAGTTATGTGTATTTGAGTTTCATGAATGTTTTATTGTTTTTATTACATACATTTACATTTATGCAATGGTATTTCATGTATGGTGAAATCAAAATACTTAGTCGGTTAATACAATTTATGTTTACAAGGATTTTGTTTTGAAAAGTTTTAAGGGTGCTGATTCACCCCTCCCCTCTCAGTACACACCTTTCTATCATTCCAATAGTATCATCACCAAATATGACAACACCACCATCATGCCTTTCCAATTTCACAAATTTTTTTTTTTATCTTTGGTCGTGTGTTGCAAGAATCTATTGTCAATAACCCATTCATCCTTCTTATCCACATGTGAAACTAAGGCTTTTTCTTCATTCACAAAATTAGGGTCTTCATCTTCGATAGAAATAAAGACAATCTCATCTTCACTCTTTTCAGATCACTATCAGTCATGCCTTCATCAGCAACATAATAATACTTCTAATATTTATACTTGAATTTCTTAGGCTTGTACTTATGTTCTCTATCCAAACAGCTTGAATCAATATGACTAATCTTATTACATGAAAAATATTTCAAATGCAACTTTCCTCGATACTTACTAGATTACTTAGGTAGTCTCTTTGTAATTAGGGCTTCAAGCTCATCAAGATTCCTTTCTTATTCCTCAATATCTACCCATTCCTTAGTATATCCAGATTCATACTTAGATGAAATTTCTCCATAATCATATATTTTCTTATCCTTAAAAATGGTATTTTTAACTGTAGTTTCAAATTTAGGAATACTGTTACAAAATTCTCTCATTTCAAAAGAAGGTAACTTACCAATCAAATAATCTCTTGCCACATGTACCATAGTTATAATTTCTTCAATAACATCAACTTTGTGATTGTAAATAGGAGACAACGACCTTAGGATCTTAGAAATAATTTTATTCTCAACCAAGGTTCCACCAGTGCATCTGATTACACAAACAAGTTCGGTGATCTTATTCACATAAGAAGTAATGTTCTCGTCTTCACTCATCTTCAATGATTCAGATTTTATATCTTTCCTTGCTTCACACATTCATCTCCTTTATATAGTGTCTCTATTTGTGTCCATACCTCATGTGTAGTCTCTAATACTATAATATTTGTGTATTCAACATCTGATAATGCACTCAACAAAGCTTCTTTTTCTTTCATATTATTTTTTAATTCTTTCTTTTCATCAACAATCGTAGTAGACAGATCTGTAGGAGGACTGTAATCTTTCTTTGTAAGATCCCAATGTTCTTCACCAAGATATTTCAAGTGTGTAATCATCCAGACCTTCCATATACCATAGTTTGTTCTATCAAATTTGGGACTCTCCTTCTTAAAGATCAACATCCCAGATCTCCTCAAGTGGTTAATCTTCACAAAGAGGACACTAGCTTTGATACCAATTGTTATAATTAATGCAACACACACAACTGTGGGGGTGAATCAATTGTGACCAAAAATACAAGGCCTTTAACCAAATTACCAACTTAATATCATATCTGTAAGATAAACATGTATATAGGAATATCACATAGTAATAAACACATAACACCAATATTTTTGATGTTGAAACCATGTTAGGAGAAAAACCACATTGGGGATCAAACCCACAAGATGAATGTACTCTATTAAAAGCACTATATCCTTCTAGGAGTATTACAAAGGGGAATGTACATGCATTTAGGAACACTGCCTTGAGCTCACTGCTCAATTACAAATGGGATCTCAATCCCAAGGAAGGATCACTACCTTATAGCAATCTTTGATCTCAAATTATAAAGGACATATTGTCCAAACTCATGAACTAAAAAAATAGCATATCTGATATGCCAATACAGTTCTAATGGAGTACATCAAATCTTTGCCTCAATTGTATATTTCACTCATACCTCTTCTCTTCAGCATCTCATACACTCATAATCTCTCTCTCTCATACATTCGTAATTACAAATAATTATATATTTATATACATTACATCAATTTATCTTAACTAGGTTGGCCAAGGACCTAATTACAAAATATTAATTCAATACAACTCAATACATAATGTGATCCATTGAATTTTGGAATAGAAATTATCCATAACAACATCCTCGAACATGATCCAAATCCATAAATCATGCTACAATCCATCACAACATGCTACGCCACCATGTCAGCCAAGAACAATAAGAACATCAACACACCACATGAAAATATTCAATTTTGATCACATAATCCAATGCGATCTAGCAACATGAATAACACACGATCAAGAAACATTAGAAAGAAACATGAAATACCATGACATCAATAGAAACAACTATGTTGCATAAATCATACTCATCTTTGCACTGTTCATCAAGAACACTAATCAACAACCACTGTCATAAAATAAAATTAGCATTCCAGAATCCAAATAATAAATGACTGGAGCTGAGGACACACATCCATGTTCTGAACTCACCGCCAAGTTAGCAAAAAAGAGTATTGCATAACTGATACATGAATAGACATATTGTCTCTAATAGAACAACCAAAATAACAGTCTCTGATAAATCCTTCATATCTTACTCGAATCATCGTGCGAACCTCTTCCACTTGAACAGTATCAAGTACACATGTGCCTCAACACATTTCCATCTTTGCAACATTTTATATTCAATATAATAGTCATACCACAAAAATCATCTCACTGAACATCTAAGGAACATTATCTTCAATAGTAGGAATATGTTGGCATCAATGATAAAACATTAATGCCAGCACATGTATGCACAATTTGAACAATATCTCATCATCTTCATCATTGGTTAAAACTTTATCAGGTCCAAAAATTCATGTTATCGAAAAACACAATGTGTTAGCCCACCCTATTGATGTGGAATTAACATGTTGAACATGTAGTTTCACAATTCACTCCATCAAGTCGAAAGAAGAAAATGTGAAATGGTGAAATATTTTTCCATTTTGCACTTAAATCTAATGAGCCAAAAGAAGTAAATGTGAAGTGGGACAAACTTTGCCATTTCACAAAGATGCCTTTTCGTCCTTGCAAAATGAAAATTTGGTAAAATGTGATGTGTTGTCCCACTAGGGAAGATAAAATCACATGTTGGCCCACCTAGGAAGATAACATCACATGTTGTCCCTAACATATTTTTAGCCCATGATGAAAATCTCTCATATCGTTTATCTAGGATGGGCTAAATGGTGCTAAAATAACAAACAGTTTTAAAATTATTTTAATTTTAATGGTGATATAGACTTATTCCACGTCTTTTATGTTGACTTAAAATGTACGTTTTAGTATAGGTCCAAAAACACATCGTATTTTCCAACATGATTTTATTTTCTCTTAATTTGGAAAGGTAATTTATTCACAATGATGACATAGACTTACTTCACGTCTTCTATGTTGAGTTAAAAAATCCCCCATATATTGACTTAAAATGTAAATTTAGAGTGTAGTCAAAGAAACGTCATGTTTTCAAAAAAAAGTCTTTGAAAGGAATTTTTTGTTAATGGTGATAGATACCAATTCCATTTTTATATGTCCATGTTCTTTCAAATGAGGCGTCTTAAAATTCATAGTGATCTAGGATTTTCTCTTATTTGATATTTTCAACTAATGTTTGAAAAAATTGTATTTTCCAACCTAAACAAAGTTAGTTCATGGTTGGTAAGATGCAATGTTTTTTCTCATTTGATGTAAGTTAGACATGATAACCTTCCTATTTTACAATATAACACTATACCTTCTTACACAGATCAATTCATAGCATCCACTTCATACAATCCCAAAACTTTTGTACAACATTTATTCGTATTTAACTACTACTTATATTTAATTCCTTCTATATAACTTTCCTCTTTCCATGTATTTTTCCATCCTCATATAATTATTTCCTTATCCCATTACCTCACTCTTCCTTCCCACACTTACTCCACCTTATATATTATGTTTGACATCATCCAATATTTTAGGATAATTTATTAGATACTAGATGCTCTTCTCTCTTATTCCTAAGAGGTCACTATAGGATTCTATCATAATCCTTATTCTTCCAAGAATTTAGGTTTTAGGGAATAGGGTTTAATATTTAGAGGTTATGGTTGAGAGAGAGAGAGAGAGATAAAGAGAGAGAGAGAGAGGTAATATTGGTAAGAAAAAGATATTAGTTTTTTATTCTAGGGTTTTTCATATGGCTAGGGAGAAGGTTAGGATTAGAGTTAGGGTTAAGATTATGTGTTATGGTTTAAGATTTTGGTTTAAAAGTTTATTTTGGTTACAGTTTACACCATGGTTAAAGTGGTTTGGGTTTTGGTTATGGTTAGGATTAGGGCTAGGATATTAATTATAAATATGATTAGGACTATGGTAAAACTAAGCTCAATACTATATAACCATAATCCCTAAACCCTAAATCCTTTCTCCATTTCTCCCTTTCCCCTCTTTATTTTCTACTCTCTCCATCCTTCCCTTATCTCCCTCTTCCCCACCTCTCTCCCCCTCTATCACTCTTATCCTCTCTACCCCATATTCTTTCCTCTCTCTCCCTCTCTCCCCCTTCATCTCTTTCTATCTTTCTCTAAACACTATACCCTATAACCATAATCTCTCTCTCTCTCTCTCTCTCTCNACTCTCTCTCTCTCTCTCTCTCTCTCTCTCTCTCTCTCTCTCTCTCTCTCTCTCTCTCTCTCTCTCTCTCTCTCTCTCTCTCTCTCTCTCTCTCTCTCTCTCTCTCTCTCTTCTTTTATCTATCTCTTTATCTATACCTCTCTCCCTATCTATACATCTCTCCCTTTCCCTTCTCATATGTCTTTATCTCCCTCTCTTTCTCATCATATTTATTGTTTCTCCCTTTTCATCTCTCCCTCTCTCTATTTGTATTTTTCTATATCTACTTATTTAGGTTTTTCTATATTGGATCTTTCTAATTATATATTTCTATAGGGTTATGTTATGATTTCATTACATATATTAACTTGTACGCTGAACTACACATTGTGTTTCTCAACATGAACAAGTTTAGTTAAAGGTTTTTAAGATGTGTTTTTCCAGACATTTGAAGTTAACTCAAATAAATAGTTGGATTTTCCAACCTTAATCTTCAAGTAATAGAGGTATATGCACCACAAAAAAGTGTATTCCTAATTTTATTAAGTTATAGTTTGAATTATTATGTTATGTTATTAAACTTGCACAATTTTAGTCTATGGTTTATATTGCTAGTTTGAGCTATTATGTTATGTTATTCATCTATCAAAACCCTTATGTTTCTAGGTTTATATTTCAACTTAAAATGCTATCATTGTTGCTAGTATTGGCTAAACTTCATATAACTCATACACATGATAGGATATAAAACATAATTTTTTTTGTGTACCATGTGAAGTGGACCTACAAATCATGGTATTTTCTCAATTATAGGATATCAAACATAGTGTGTTTTATCTTCTTGTGCTTTTGGGTTTGTGGGGCCAACATTTAACAAAGGATATAGGATACCCCCACACCGCTATGGTTTTAACTAATTCTCTCTATGATAGTGTGCAGGTGTGCGTGGTCAGTGCTAAACAATGGGAGTTCATCCCCCACATCCTCATAGGGAATTGACATGCCTAGTGGAGAGGAGAGGGGAGAGAGAGATAGGGGACATAGGGAGAGGGACATGGAGGAGGAAAGAAAGAAAGGGAAAAGGAGAGGTGGAAAGAGAAATAAATAAGGGGAAAGAAGATTAGACCTATCACTTTATTATCTCTCCCATATCCCTTCCCCCCTCTCCTTTTCCCCTTCTCTCTTTCACCCTCTTTCCCTCCTCTACCACTCTCCCACATCTCTCTCTCTCTCTCTCTCTCTCTCTATCTCTCTCTCTCTCTAAGGAGAGAGGGGAAGAAGAGAAAGAGATAAGTTGGGTATTACTATTAGGATTGAGGAACAATGAGAGGGTGGTGAATCAGTGTTCTTGTAGATTTAACTTTATTAAATTGATTGCACAATCATAAACTAAATACAATTGAAATCAAACAACTGAAGAAAAGAATCCACAACATCATAATACCACAATTTTTATCATGGAAACACGGTTAAGGGAAAAACCATGGTGGGGATGAAACCCATAATTATCTCTACAGAAATAAGTTACCTTGTTAGGGATTTAAGTACATAGGGGAATGCACATGCATTCAAGATTACATCCTAGAGCTCACTTCTTAAATTAAAAAATAGGTATACAACCCTTAGAGGCACACTGTCATACAAAATAATTCATCCACAAAAGGTGAACTGGGAAATAGCATCAATAATACCTATATAGTTCCATTAAGTACAATACATCTACTTCTCTAATACTCAAAACTCTTCTCTCTGATCCAACATTCATATATAGTATATTACTATCATATCCAATCATTGCAATATCAAATCTCCATAAAAACTTGATCTAATATACTCAATAGAAAAGTATAATAAGTTAACTTGTTGACTCCAAGAACAAAATATGTAACATGTAAAACCTCAATCAAAATAGTAATAAAACCTTCATGTTAACCTTGACAAAAGCATAGATAATGTGATTGTGTCATCTCTACCGATAATTACTCTCATACCGATCAGATCATTGATTAGATAGGATCGTTGATCGATCCAACATCTCATTGTCATTGTTCTTCACTCTTTATTGTCAACTCGATGTACTCAAAAGTTAATAACTTAAGTAAATAGTAATATAATAAAGTGTGATCTTGGAATATCATACTATATACCTTGTATAATCTTCCTCTAATTTTTCATTACATAACTCGCTCGCATTTGTCCATATAGATACCTTTACATTGTTCCTCTTCTTCCATACTTAGCCATTTTTGCATTCTTGCCTTCGATATAACCGAAAACTATTAGGTGACCATAAGATACATGTGTGGCTTCCATCAATGACAACATACAAATTATCCAATGTAGTTTCTCTTTCCAACAATTATAACCTCCCTCTTTAGGTAAGAGAGGTATGTATACCCCAACAAAATTGTATTTCTCAATTTATGTGCACCATTTGTTCCTTAACAATTGACCCATGCATAATAAAATGACCCCACGAGAATATGAGGTCCTTGCCTTCCCTTCGAATCTTAGGTGATAATATTTAACTTCCCATGCATGTCATCCTTGAAAGGGGTGGATCTACTCTCACATATCTAAGCCATAGTTCCTTAAGGTTGACAATCTCCAATCAATGACATATTGCAACCATCTCTTGGCACCATTCAACAATTTGGTCTTCTTCAGTGGTTAGGATAGATGGGGGACCTTTCTTGGAGGTGGTTATGAGACCACCCAACCATTTTTGTCAATCTTTCCCTTCCCCCTCTCTATGTATGTCCTTATATATCTATATTATGTATATGTTGATGTGTCAATATTAGGACTATGGTTATCTATTAAGTGTTTACATCATGGTTAGTATTACGATTAGGGTTAAGTTTTTCTAGAGTTGAGATTTAGGATTAATATTAGGATTAGGGTTTAAGATTATAACTATTGTTAGAGTTTACATCATGTTATTATTATGGTTGAGGATTTAGGGTTAAGGATTATGATTAGGGTTTAGGGTTTATGGTTACAATTAGGATTAAGATTAGGGTTAGGGTAAAGATTATGATAATTATCATGGTTAGGGTAAAGTTTAGAGTTAGCATTTAGGATTAGGGTTATAATTAGGGTTTGTGATTAAGGATTAAGATTATTGTTAGATTTAGGGTTTACATCCTGGTTAATATTTTAGTTAGATTTAGGGTTTTGATTAGGGTCTAGGTTAGGATTATGTTTAGGGTTTAGGATTGGGATTATCATTAGGGCTAGAGTATAAATCATGGTTGAAGTTATGGTTTTAATAAATATTAGGGCTTAGAGTTAAAGAATATGATCCAACAATAGGAAATTGATTTTTTTGATTGCTTGAAAGTCAAAAGTATTGCACAACTCATGAAAGTTGAAGATGCATAAAAAATTAAAGGTTGGGTATCATAACATGAACCTCTTTAGATAAAAGAGGCATGTGCACCTCAATATGATCTCATTGTAAATATGATGTTCTAAGTTGACATATACATCATGTTTTCAAGGCTACACAAACTTAGTTCATGGTAAAGTAAGATTTATTTTTTCTTCTCATTTGATGCTATCTCAAATTAAAGGTTAGATATGATAACCTTCTTGTTTAACATTATCAAATTTTAGATATTTGATGCTATCTTAAATGGGACATAGTGGGCATAAAACACATCATGTTATCTTTATTGGATGTGTTGTTCATTATACATTTTTGGGTGGTGCCAAACAAATAATTATGTGTAATTTGGATATAGTTATACTACTTTTTGTAATGTTTAAAATCTGTCTACGTGTAGACTATATCATCTCAAATTTATGAGTCATTCATATAAAAAATTCATCTTTTCAAACACTTGGACATGGTGAACAATCTAAAAAAATACAACACATTCTATTCAAATGCAATTAAAATTATTAATACCTCAAGAAATAACTTAGATTTCTCTATTATTTATTGATATGTGTTGGAATTCTTTATTTACAGTTTGTCTTACAAGAGAGATAGTGTCCATAGAAATATTCCATGTTCTCTCAACATTTTCAATAACCCCCTTTCAGCTAAATTTGATATCTCTGACTGCAAAGTGGCTACAGGAAACACACATTGTTAACATTAGTAGAAAATAAGCATTGTTAACATTAGTTTACGATACGCATTGTTACCATGGTAGATTTATTACATTAAGATTCAACACAAATTATGTTATCTTATAAACCATGTCATCCTAGTGACAATCCTTTCCATACTCAAACTTTAATCTATTGTCAAGTTGCATGCATAATCAAATCCTTTAAGTGATATGTTAAGCCACATGTATAATCCTTCAAAAATATTAAATGAGGAAAAAATTTGGGGTGCACATATCTTTGTTTCAATTTTATATGTTATTCATTTGATGAATGTGACTAATTGGGGTGCACATTGGTAAACATGTCACAGTTTCAAATTCTCTATATTGTTTATTTCCATTATTCATGTTTGTGTACATTGAATAAGATGGTGTGTCAAGTTCAACCTACAACTTCATATTTACAATGAAATCCTATCAAGATACACATCACTTTTACATAAAAAGGATGGTTGCAACATCAAACCTTTAATTTGAGATAACATTAAATATGAGTAGGAAAAATATATTTTACCCACCATGAACTAAGTTTTTGTAGGTCACAAAACATGATTTTAGTTAAGCCTAAAAATTCATATTTATAGTGAGATAATGTCAAGAAGTGCACACCTCTTTACGTAAAGAGGAAGGTTGTGATATACAACACCTTTAATTTGAGATAAAATCAAATGAGAAAAAATAGTATATTTACCAACTGTGAACTATGTTTTTGTACATATATTTTAATATCCAATTTTTAATTGCAATCATAAGAATACGATGCCACATCTAAGTACCTAGTAACATCAAGGTTAATAAAAAAATAAATAGAACAAGCAATAGTTAAATCGAAGGAATATATTTTCTATTTCAATGCAAATTGGCATACAATTTGAAGTCCTCCTTGATTCCAAAATTATAAAACTAAAAAATTCTTCAAGATCTTCTAAACCAAAACTAAATTCTTTTCTTTCTTTTTCATTTCTAGTTTCACAAAATCCATATTTTCCATTTCACGCGGTTTTTTAGAAAGTTGATAGAACTTACCTTAATGCCAAGGTAGTGTTTGGTATTCATTATGTGAAATGTTGCATGATTAACTGATGCTTTTATGTTATGTGAATAGAGGTAACATATGGATAAAATATGTTGTAATGAGTGTGAATAGAGAGAGGTGATGGGAATGAACCCAACTTCAAATAGGATTGTATTACTTTCACTATGTAATTGTATTACACAATTTCTTTAAAAATACATCAAAATTAAATATAAATTGACATAAATTTATTATATTCGTCACTTAATAATAATTAAATTTTTATTTATAAATTACATCTAACTTTATAAAATAAAAAAATTATATTAATTATAATTTCTTTTTAAAATCTTGTTAAAACTTTTTTTAATAATTATGAGATTAAAAATCAATGGTAAAATGGATGTGTTTTTGAAATAAGCAATAGCAAGAGAGTGTTGGCCCAAGGTAAAATAGGAGAAAAGGAAAGAAATAGACAAAACAAGGGGGCTGACCCTAAACAACAGCAAGGCCCATCAACAGGATAACAAGCCATCAACAACACAAAGTCAGCATGAGAGGTGCTGACAAGAAAAGAAAAAAACAACAAAGTACTAAGGCTTTTTCCCAAAAGGAATGGGCCAAGCTCACTTCAAAAGAGAGGTGAGGTGACATTTAAATCTACACTGATGGACAATGGTCCAAGCAGTACAATCATTAGGATCCCCCACAAAAGAAGCACCACCAGGACAACAAGGAGTACTGTTGACAAAATGTGGAAGAGGTAGAGCCCTCTCAGTAGAAACCATAGCAGCGACAGAGGGAGAGGGAGTGGATGTGTCCCCAAGGCTAGAGGAGAAAGAAAAAGGAGGACCAATATCGAGGGAAGCCTTAGGGGAAACAAGTGGAGACTCCCCTAAAGACAGAGCACGAACCGCTACAGGAGCACCAACGAGATTGTTGGCAGGGGCACCAGCATTGTTAGTAGACAATGTATCCTCAGAGGAGGACTCAAAGAGGGAGTCAACAGAATGAACCATCGAATGATCAAAATTTTCATCCTTCCACCAAGTAGCAGAACTAGTACGATGCGAGAGGGCACAATCAGTGGCCAAGTGACCGGTAGAAAAAGTAGCGATGACAACGAAAAGGGAGGCCCTCAAAATCAAGCACTTGGGTCCATGGCCTATCCCCAACCATGAGAACCACATCGGCAGGCAGTGACTGAGAAACATCCAAGTCAACCAAAATATAGGAAAAAGTGGTATGGCCCAGAGTCGTTGTAGGAACATCTGTCTTGAGGAAACGGCCAAGGGAGTTCCCAATAGCCTCAAAACAAGACAACTACCAAAAATGGAGAGGGAAATAAGGGAGGCAAACCCACATTGGCTACAAATCAAGTGGTTCAATTAGAGGGTTGAAAGAGGATGTCCAGGATTTGGCAAAAAAGAATGATTTCCCCAAACCCACAACTTGTTCACAATCAGATCATGATTTTTAGGAGAAGAAAGGTTGCAATAAAGAAACCTTTAACACAAGGGTAGAGCTCAATATGACCTCAGATAAGAGGCTTCCACGAGTAGGAAATCTAATCATGTAGATCTGGGAGAGAGTGCCAAAGGCCAGTAAACCTACCAACCAGACCACATTGTTGGTAGTACTCCACATTTTCCAACACTTCAGGGCCACACACCACCACAGGTGATGTCTTGGAATGAGCAATGGGACGAGATTTAACCCTAGATAGGATGGTACCAGAAGAATTAATATCACAAGTGTAACTCATTCCACTAGAGGTACAAGGGGGGACCCCTCCCCTGGCAGAACCCCGAGGAGCAACACCAGTCCCAACCGAAGTAGGGCCAACAACAGCCGCAACAACATTGGATGTGTTATCACAATGATAATTCAATATTAAATTAAATGTTAGAAAAATATGATTACATGGCTAAAACTTCACACTTGGCACCCAAAAAAATAATTATTATTTTAAAATAATGTAATTCACAATTCTATACTGAAGAATATTTTTGAAATCTAAGATTAAAACAAAAAACCAAAAAAATGATTATTGTTTTAAAATAATATAATTCACAATTCTATATTAAAGAATATTTTAAAATGCTATACAATTGCCTCCATAAGCTTCATTTTCTAATTCCTATGTGAGTCCTTCTACTCAAACCTTCATTGACATCTCTTGAATAGATTAAGATCTTTTTTTAACTCAAAAAACTATTTTTGACATTGGATGGTAACTTGATGCAAACTTATGCATTGTAACTTCAAGTACCTTGATTGCTACATTCCCATTCAATCTTTGTCTTCATCGTGTGAACAAAATTTGTAATGGGTAGAGTAGAATGTCAACAATTTCAATAGTACCACCTTTAGAAGACTCTTTTTAACTACCTAGCTCCCCTACAAAAAAGAGAATTTTACTTATGATTTAAAGTTTAAACCCCTCCTAGCTCACCTAGCTTAACAACTCAATCACATTAGAACACCATTACTATATATGATCATCAACAATGATAAAAACGTTAATTGTTATACATGTAATAAGCCCAAATGTTTTTTTTTTAAATCTTACATTGAATTAGTGAAAAATAATGGAATGGACTAGGGCGGGAAGTTTGTGATAAGAATTTATTACATTCCATTCCATTGTCCTTGATGCATGTACAAGACCCAATCTATTTTGGCATAGGTAGGAAGGAGGATGGAAAAGTGTGCAAAGCTTGGCTTTAAACAAATGCATTTTGTGGATTCTCTGCTTTTAACTCTGAATAGCCAACGCTACCCCATGAACAAAAATGTGAATGCTCGAGAACATTCATATGGCCTCATTTTTCTTGGACTGGACTAGAAGAAATATTTGGCCTTCTTCCTACAACTCATATAAGAGTCTCTCTCTACGGCCTATTTTTCACCGAAGATGTTCAACCCTACAAACAAGATTCATAGAATTCCAAAGAATCAAAATGCAAAAAAGAAGAAAGAGGAAACATCAAAGTTTTTGTATATAATAGTGGCAAGGATGAATCTTGTTTTCTACATGGGCATCTTGCCTGACACTTCCCTACTCCTCCCTCTCTCCATGTCTTCTTTATGAACCTCTCCATCAAACCCCACCAGTCAAATGTGGCTTGCAGATTTTGAAATCAATATTTTTGAAATTATTCTGATCGAGACAATTTTTTTTGGTAAAACTTGGAATAACATCATAACCATAATATTATAAAGTTATTGAAACCTTAATCAATCAAATTTTATCATAGAAAAATAGCACAAATATGAACCAAACACATTCTATCACAGAAAACAAAACCCCCAATATTGCATTTTGCAATAATAAGAGACAAAATCCACATCGAACTATTAAAAAAAGGGGATTACAAGGTAACCGCTAAAACCAACCAAAAACACAAACTAGAGTTCAGATGCTTGAGAAAACTAAGCAATGTAAAGTGATGAAAAGGTATTCAGCAAGAATTTTTGGCATTCATGATGTGTTAGAATTAAGGCAACATATACAACTAAAAGGGTGTGGTGAATCAATTGTATCAAAAACTCAAGACCTTAAATTGAAATTTAAACTTAATCTCAGGTTTGAATGATAAACATGAATTTAGGATCATAACATAATAAACAACACATAACACCAATATTTTTCACGTGGAAACCATGTTAGGTGAAAAACCACTATGGGGATCAAACCCACAAGATGAATGTACTATGTTAAAAGAAATATTCCTTGTTAGGAGTATTACAAAGGGGAATGCACATGCATCCAAGAACACTGTCTAGAGATCACTACTCAAATACAACAAGGGATTCAACCCAAAGGAAGGTGCACTACCTTAAAACAATCTCTAATCTCAAATCATAAGGGACATATTGTCCAAGCTCACGAATCGACAAACAACATATCTGACGTGCCAAAATAGTTCCAATGAAGTACATTAATTTTGTGCCTCAATTGGAGATTCCACTCATACCTCTTCACACACTTTCATACATCTCTCTCACACCTTAACATAATCACAAATGATTACATCTTTATATACATTACATCAATTTATCTCAACTAGGCCAGTCAAGGACCTAATTAAAAAATACAAATTCATTACAACTCAATACATAATACAATCCATTGAATGTCAGCTAAGACAACAATGATCCATAACAACATCCTCAAACATGCTTCAGATTTATAAATCAAGCCACAAGCCTTTGCAACATGTTATGCCACCAAGACAGCCAAGAATAATTAAGAACATCAATATGGCATATGAAAATCTTCAATTATGATCACATGATCCAATGTGATCTAGCAACATGAATAGGAAATTATCAAGAAACATCAACAAACAACATGAAATACCACAACATCAACATGATCAACTCTATCTTCACAAGTCATAGTCATCACTCCACTGTTCATCAGGAACACTAATTAACAACCACTATCATAAAATAAAAATAGCTTGTCAGCATCCAAATCATGAACCACTCGAATTGAGGACACACATCCAAGTCCTTAACTAATCAAAGCATAATCCAGGATGGAATTGGGAAAATACTAAAATTCAATTTTTTAGTATTTTCCATATTTCAGTAAATTGCAATTTTGATTTGAGATTTATTGAAGACCTTTCCAATGGAGTAAACAGTTTGTAATTCGGAGCTAGGACTACAAAGTTATGCCTTCTTCAAGTGGGCTTATTTTTGTATATAGTTTTTTGATATTTTTGGTAGTTTTTACTAGTTTATTTGCACTAAACATTGTGAGGACTCTTCATATCATTTCCAAGGGGTTCTAGTGACCCTTGGGATCCATCAAATTTGTATAAACTCCAATTTTGAATAGAATGGGTCACTTTTTGGCTTGCAATTTTATTGTTAATCTTATGGTTTTTGCATTGATCTTAACAATACCGCATGTATCACGCCAGGTATTGTAATCTGATTTAATAATTTAGATCATTAACTCACCACCAAGTTAGCAACCAAGAATATTTCATAACCAATCCACACTGATCCAATAACTGAAACATTTTCTCTGATAGAACAACCAAAATACAAAACTCTGAGAAATCCTTCATAGCTCAATAAAATCAATATGTGAATCTTTGTAAGGTGACATAGATCAACTAAAGACATCAATAAAACAATCGATACCTTTGTAGTATCTGATATTCAATGTAGTATCCATACCAAAGTGATCTTCTTACTGAACATCTTAGGAGCACACAAGAACACTGTCACCAACAGTAGGAATATGTTGACATCAATGAAAAAACATTAATGCCAACACATATATGCACAATACTCAACAATATCAACAACAATATCCAAAAATATATTTCAAAGTCTCTCTAACAAACCTTCTCAATCAGCAAACAATCTCTTTCATATAACTATCTCTCCCCAATATACTATTTTTTTTTCACATGAATCTCTCCCCCTTTGACATCAATGAAAAAGGCACATGTATGCACTAATTCATAGAAGCCAAAAATATGAACAACATACGTCGTAACTAATAACCACTTCTCCCCCTAAGGAGTAGCCACCAAAAAAACCAATCCATAATAGTGATAATCTATGTAAGTACACTGGACTGATGCAAGCTAATGCATCTCTAACTCTGATCACGAGGGGAAATCACCCCTAGCTTAGCTCAGAGATACTCAAAAGTGTCATTTGGAAAGGGCTTCATCAAAATATATGCAATATGCTCTTTTGTAGACACATTGGTGCAGTGCACCCATGACTGTCTCTGTTTTGATCCTAGAGGATCTTGGTTTTCATAAATGGATTGATCTTAGAGGATCATCCTATTTTGGTTTTGGGATTCATGTGTGTATGGTCAAGGATCTCTTAGGCAATCTTATGATCCTAGAGATGCCTTAGTCCATTTGGATCTCTTAGTTAGGTTTATGTCTCTTTAAGCTTGTTTAGTGTTTTTAGAATCCTTAGTGTCAAATTCCTTGGATTCATGTTACTTTTAGCATTTTATTTCTTTTAGATAGGTTTGGATTCATTCCTAAGATCATCGAGTGCAAAAATACAAGTTTTGCCAAATGTTGCAAAAGTTGTCAAAAAGTTGCTCATGCAACATCCAAAAGTTGCTCATGCAACATCCAAAAGTTGCTCGAGAGATGCAAGATGGTAGCCCAACAGTCACAAGGTGTTTTTGATCGATCCAAATTCACATTTGATGTGTTCTTAATTTCTTACTTCAAACCAACATGGTTATAAGTTCTGAGATGTAATCTTGATGCATGAGAAATGAAATATGAAGCAGTTTTGTGAGCATTTCTGAGTTGTACGGTCATGTAAGGTGTAAGTTTGGGAAACCAAGTTGATGTCTTGAAGGTCTTGTATGTTATTTTCACTTTGAGATTTATTTGAAGTCATTTGGTTTTGATTTGACAAGTTTTATTTGAAGTTTCCAAAAAGCAGTCCAGGAAGGAGTCTATTTGAAGCACAATTTGCAAATGGAGTCCTGACTTGCATTCTAACCAGTGGATTTCTCTAAGATCCTATAAAATTCAAGTTAGGATGGTATATTTAGTGATTCTACAAGCTCAATAAATGGATCTAATGGTAATACCCTCATGCATCAATCCCTAGGCTGAATATCTCAATGTATTTAGCCTAGATTGAAGGAGAAGGAAGTATTGTGTTTGTTCAAAAGATCAGTTGAGTGAATTAGGAGTGGATTTGAGTTGTAGGAAGTTATTCGAAGACATTTGAAGCACTTTTTCAATCCCATGTACCCAATTTCTAGTACTTTCCTTGAAATCCAACCCTAATTAGGCCAATTAGGTCTGCGAACTTGGTGAGAGTTAGGGGTTGCTGGAGTGGAGTTTAACTTCAAGGCTTTGGGGTCTAATATAACTTCATAAAGGGTATATGGATATATCCTTAGCTTTCTAGAAAGTAATCAGGAGGGAAATTTAAGTTGGAAAAACCTCCTAGATAGTACTACAAGGAATTCTAGGACAGTCCTAGATAGGTATTGTACGGAAGGTTGAACCAAAGGGTGATTCCTGGTCCTTAGGACATAATGAAGGTGTCCCAATAGTTATTTTGGGTTGGTGAAGTCACTCATTAATATTTCTAGGTTGTGGCCTAAATAGGGCTAGTGTCCCTGAAGCCCAAAAGTGTAAGAGTTTGAATTGGAATGTATCCAATTGGGAAAGGTTGGAAATTGGTTCTACCACCTTGGATAGGTAGGATACATTGTGTGGGAAAGGATATAGGATCCTAGGAGAATCCAAGTTGGCTTGGGTGCTTTATTGAAGGCAAAGGAGGAACACTACACTTCTTGTTGTCACCTTTGCATTAGGTGGTATCAGAGCTTAGAAAAGCTCTTGGGAATAAGAAGACTGATGAAAATAATGTAGAGATCCCTATGAGGGTCACTAACATGGAGCTAGCCAAGATTGTGAGGGAGAAGGCTGCTAAGAATAAGGAGATGGAAGCATAAATAGAGAAAATGAAGAGTTCTCAGATAAGTAGGACTAATGGGGATGATTCAGAGTCAGACCAAGAAGAAGAAGAAGAAGAAGAAGAAGAAGAAGAAGAAGAAGAAGAAGAAGAAGAAGAAGAAGAAGGTACCAGAAGAGAAAACAATCTTAGAATCTTTGGAGAGAGTGGGTAGGAGAGATAACAAACCAGACCTACCAATGTTCATGGGTAAGATGGACCCTGAGGAATGTATGGATTGGGTGGAAGCCCTGGAAAACTATTTTGAATGTGAGGATATCCCCATCTCACAAAGAATAAAGATTTCCAAGTCCGAAATGAAAGGACCTGCACTAAGTTGGTGGAACTTCCTACAAAGGGAGAGGGTAGAGAAAGAAAAGGACCCTATAACCACATGGAAGAAGATGTTAAGAGAAATTAGGAAGCAATTTATTCTTGAAGACTATGAAGTAACTCTGCACAAAAATTTATAGAATTTGAAGCAAAAGGATCTTGATGTGGGATCTTACACTAATGAATTCCACAAGATCTCCATGAAGGCAAAGGCCCCTGAAAGTGAGAAACAAAAACTTGCTAGATACATGAATGGGCTCAAGTATAGTATCCAGGATGAACTAAGTTTTTTTTGTCCACAATTTGTACACCAATTCTATCAGATAGCTATGAAGATTGAAGAAAAACAAAGAAGGAGAGGAGAATAGAATAGTAGAGGAAGAGGAAATGGTTTTAGAGGTAGGGGAAGGTTTTAAGGAATATGATCATCTCCAAGACCATAGGGAGAATCCAATCACCAAGAGTATGACAGAGAGAAGAATAAAAGAGGTAATTTTAGAGGGGATAGAGGAAATAGAAAAGGAAGTTCAGGAGGTATAAGAAACTCCACATTCACAAGAAAGTGTTTTTCCTGCAATCAGGTTGGTCACCTATCTTTTAGATGTCCAAACAAGGCTGGTACATCATGAGGAGATAGAAGAGTCCAACTCACTCAAGATGAGGACTGTCAAAGAATGACCTCCTACCACACCACTACATCCAGACCTGCAGACCCGAAGCAAGAAGAATGCATAATATTCAATAGGACACTCCTAAAGATGCTAACTCCCAAGGAGCTCCCACAAAGGAAGAGTCTATTCAAAACTCACTGCAAGGTACTTGGTAAGATTTTCAAATTTATTATTGATTCTGGTTCTACAGATAATTTAGTTTCTAATGCAATGATAGATAAGATTGGTTTGAATAAAATACCCCGCCCAAGCCCCTATAAAGTATCTTGGCTTAATAAGGATCAACAAGCATTAGTAGATGAGCAATGTTGGGTAGAATTCCACGTAGGAGAATATAAAGATAAAGTTTTGTGTGAATTTGTGGATATGGATTCATGTCATCTTCTCCTAGGAAGACCTTGGCAATATGATGTCAATGCCCAATGTGGGGGGAAGAAAAATGTGTATACTTTCACTAAGAATGGGATTAGTTACACTATGACACCTCTCCTTGATTCTGAGGAAGACAAAGCCTTAACAAACAATGTTACCTTAGTGGGAGAGAAGGAATTTTTGAAATTTCTTAAGGAGAGAGGTACACCTTGTTTTTCCATCATAGTAAAGCCCAAAATAGAGCCTAAGAAGCCACCAAAAGGTCAAGAACCTCAGAGAAGTGTAGGCCCCAAAGAAGTAGCAGATTTGTTGAAAAAATACAAAGGGATAGTTGCAGACAAGAGTACAGATGTTTTACCACCACAGAGGGATATTAGCCACTGTATAGACCTCATACCTGGTTCTACCTTACCAAATAAGGTTGCTTACAAGCTGACCCCTGACCAAAATTTAGAAGTTGCAAGACAGATTCAAGAGTTGATGGGAAAAGGCTTCATTAGGAAGAGCATAAGGCCTTGTGAAATCCTTGCAATCCTAGAACCTAAGAAAGAGGGTACATGGAGGATATGTACTGACTCTAGAGCCATCAATAGGATAACCATCAGATATAGGTTTCCTATGCCAAGGATAGAAGATCTCATGGACTACCTAGGAGGAGCAAAATATTACTCAAAGATTGATCTAAAGAGTGGGTATCATCAAATTAGGATCAGAGAAGGGGATGAGTGGAAGACACATTTCAAAACCAATGTGGGGTTGTTTGTATGGGTAGTGATGCCCTTTGGTCTCTCTAATTCTCCTAGTACTTTTATGAGATTAATGAATGAGGTCCTTAAGCCTTTCATAAATCACTTTGTAGTTGTTTATTTAGATGAAATATTGATCTTTAGCAAAGATAAAGAAGAGAATTTGGTCCACTTAGATATGGTAATGAAGAGGCTACATGACGAAAAGTTGAGGATAAATTTGGAAAAATGTGTGTTTATGCAAGAGGAACTGATATTTCTTGGCTTTTTCATCTCCAAAGGTAATTTGAAAATGGATCCTTCCAAGGTAGAAGCCATATTGAATTGGCCCACTCCAAAATCTTTCAGTGAAGTCAAAATTTTCCATGGACTAGTTAGTTTCTATAGGAAATTTGTGAAGAATTTCAGTGGGGTGAGTGCACCAATGATAGACACTATCAAAGGGTGAAGGAAATGCAAATTTATATGGACTGATTCTACAGACAAGTCCTTTGAATACTTGAAGACAAGGGTCTCTCAACAACCTATCTTAACTCTCCCTGATTTTCACAAGGTGTTCACCATTGAGTGTGATGCTAGTAAAAGAGCTATTGGGGGTGCTCTCAGCCAAGAAGGGAGACCTATGGAATTCTTTAGTGAAAAGCTTAATGAAGCTAAGCAAAAATATTCTACAAATGATTTGGAGATGTATACTATGGTCCAATCTCTAAGAAAGTGGAGGCATTACTTATTGACAAAAGAATTTGTTGTATTTATTGACAATCATGCTTTGATTTTTCTTAACAAGCAGGAGAAACTAAACCATATACACCTCAAGTGGATGGAATACTTGCAAGAATTCACTTTCACCATAAATCATAAAAAGGGAGTAGCTAATAAGGTAGCTAATGCATTGAGCAGGAGGAATTTGGCTATACAAGAAGTGGCCTTGGAAAGTGTAGGTATCTCTGTCCTCAAAGACATGTATCCCAATGATGCAGACTTCAAAGAAATTTACCAAGTTTGTTTGGAACTAGGAGATAGATATCACACTGAATTTGCAGAATATATGATTCAAGGAGTGTTGTTTCAAGGGAGTCAATTGTGTATCCCTCATTGTTCCATGAGGGAGAAAATCATAAAAGAGAAGCACTATGGGCATTATGGATTTCTATCCGGCCATTTTGGTCTTGATAAGACACTTGAGCTAGTAAGAAGGTTCTACTTCTGGCCCAAGATGTAGACTGAGATAAGGAGATTTGTAGAGAATTTCCTAGTGTGCCAAAAAGCTAAAGGCACCTGTTTAAATGCAGGATTGTACACACCCTTACCCATCCCTAACAAACCTTGGGACTCCATCAACACGGATTTTGTATTGGGTCTTCCAAGGACAAAGGAAGGTTATGACAGTGTCTATGTGGTTGTAGATAGATTCTCCAAGATGGCCCACCTCTTATCTTGTAAGACTACACATGATGCCTCAAGTATTGCAGAGATATTCTTCAAGGAGATTGTGAGACTCCATGGTTTACCACTCACCATTGTTTCAAACAGAGACCCCAAGTTTGTGGGACATTTTTGGCGTACCCTATGGAAGAAACTTGGAAAAAATTTAGCTATGTCATCTTCCTACCACCCTCAATCAAATGGATAGACTGAAGTCATCAATAGGTCTCTAGGAAACTTGCTAAGATGAATGACAAAGGAGTATGGAGTGGCATGGGATTCAATCCTCCCACAAGTACAGTTCTCCTACAATGATTCTATTAACAGAAGTTCAGGGCTCAGTCCTTTCCAAATTGTCTATGGATCCCACCATAGGGGTGTCTTGGAACTAAGAAATATTCAGGATTTTGGCCAGAGAAGTTCCCAACCTAAGGATTTTGCAGAGGTAATGAAGACCATTCATCAACAAGTGAAGGACAGACAGCAAAAAACCTCTAAGAAGTACAAACAAGTTGCAGATGCCAAGAGCAGAGATGTCCAATTTAAACTTGGAGATATGGTTATGGTTCACCTGAAGAAGGAAATACTACCCAAGGAAAAGTACACCAAGATGATGATGAAAAAGATAGGCCCTTTCAGAATCTTGAAGAAATGTGGCAATAATGCATACAGAATTGAACTACCTCCCACCATTGGCTTATCTCCCATTTTCAATGTAGCTAACCTATATCAATACAAAGGTCATGTCACTAATGTCTCCATTGCAGATGCTCAAGATCTGCCTCAAGACAAGGAGCTACAAGACTTACCAAAAACATCAACACAAGAGATTGACTGCATATCGGACAAGAGGATATCCAAACAAACCAGGAGATCCACCTTTTATGAATACCTAGTCAAATGGAAACACCATTCAATGGAGGATGCTACTTGGCTAACACCTAAAGATATCAAGAAGACTGGTTTCAATCTAAAAGATCTCCCAACTCAAGGGACTTGAGTTAATTTTTTCTTAGGGAGTATGGTGCGGTGCACCCATGACTATCTCTGTTTTGATCCTAGAGGATCTTGGTTTTCATAAATGGATTGATCTTAGATAATCATCCTATTTTGGCTTTTTGATTCATGTGTGTATGGTCAAGGATCTCTTAGGCAACCTTATGAGCCTAGAGATGCCTTAGTCCATTTGGATCTCTTAGTTAGGTTTATGTCTCTTTAAGCTTGTTTTGTGTTTTTAGAATCCTTAGTGTTAAATTCCTTGGATTCATGTTACTTTTAGCATTTTATGTCTTTTAGATAGGTTTGGATTCATTCCTAAGGTCATCAAGTGCAAAAAGACAAGTTTTGCCAAATGTTGCAAAAGTTATCAACAAGTTGCTCATGCAACTTCCAAAAGCTGCTCGAGAGATACAAGATGGTAGCCCAATAGTCACAGGGCATTTTTTATCAATCCAACTTCACATTTGATGTTTTCTTAAGTTCTTTCTTTGAACCAACATGATTAGAAGTTCTGAGATGTAATCTTGATGCATGAGAAATGGAATATGAAGCAGTTTTGTGAGCATTTCTAAGTTGTGTGGCTGTGTAAGGTGTGATTTTGGGAAACCAGGTTGATTTATTGAATTTCTTGTGTGTTATTTTCACTCTGAGATTGATTGAAGTCATTTGGTTTTGATTTGACAAGTTTTATTTGAAGTTTCCAAAAAGCAGTCCAGGAAGGAGTCTATTTGAAGCATAGTTTGCAAATGGAGTCCTAACTTGCATTCTAACTAGTGGATTTCTCTAATATCCTAGAAAATGCAAGTTATGATGGTATATTTAATGATTCTATAAGCTCAAGAAATGGCTCGAAGGGTAAGACCCTCATGCATCAAGCCCTAGGCTAAATATCTCTATGTATTCAGCCTAGAATGAAGGAGAAGGAAGTATTGTGTTTGTTAAAAATATTGGTTGAGTGAATTAGGAGTGGATTTGAGTTGAAGAAAGTTATTTGAATACATCAGTATCACTGTTTCAATCCCATGTACCCAATTTCTAGTACTTGCCTTGAAATCCAAGCCTAATTAGGCTAATTAGGTCTGTGAACTTGGTGAGAGTTAGGGGTTGCTGGAGTGGAGTTGAACTTCAAGGATTTGGGGTCTGATATAACTTCATAAAGGGTATCTAGATATATCCTTATTTTTCTAGAAATTAATCATGAGGGAAAGTTAAGTTGGAAAAACCTCTTGGATAGTACTATAATGAATTCTAGGACAGACCTAGATAGGTATTGTACGGAAGGTGGAGGGCTGAACCAAAGGGTGATTCTTGGTCCTTAGGACATAAGTAAGGTTTCCCAATAGTTAATTTGGGTTGATGAAGTCATTGGTGAAGATTTCTAGGTTGAGGCCTAAAATAGGGCTAGTGTCCCTAAAGTCCAAAAGTGTAAGAGTTTGAATTGGATTGTATCTAATTGGGAAAGGTTGGAAATTGGTTCTACCACCTTGGATAGGTAGGATACATTATATGGGAAAGGATATAGGATCCTAGGAGAACCTAATTTGGCTTGGGTGCTTTATTGAAGGCAAAGGAGGAACACTACACTTCTTGTTGTCACCTTTGCATTACACATACTCTAATCTAATTTCTTTCTCACTGACCTTGTCTCTCAAGAAATCATATTTAATAGAAATATGTTTTGTCTTTGAATGCAACACAGGGTTCTTTGAAATATTGATAGCACTTGAATTGTTACAATGGATAGTAATAGGCTCATCAATAGTCACTAATATATTTCAACATTTACTTCATCCATATCACTTTTGTACAATTTTTAGAATCAGCAATATATTCAGCTTCAGTAGTAGATTATGAAATACAATTTTATTTCTTGTGCGTTATATGTCATCCACACTATCTTCCCAATATACATCAGTAAATGCACTCAATGTGAAATCATCATCCTTTCCATACTATAATCCATAATCAACTATCCCTTTGAAGTATCTTAATATCCTCTTAACAGCAAGATGTGATTCCTTTGGTTCTACTTGAAACCTAGCAACAATGCAAACAACATTCATAATATCTAGCCTAGTTTGTGTTAAGTATAGTAAGCCATCAATCATTGATCAGTATCTCATATGATTAGCATTAGGTGAATCATCAACTTTTGTCAATTTGCAACTAGTAATCATAGGAGTACCAACATGTTTTGAATCATCCATACCAAATTTCTTCAATAATTCTTTCACATACTTGGACTGAGATAAGAAAATACCTTTATTAGATTGTGCAATTTGCAGTCCAGCAAAGAATTTCATCTCACCTATCATGGACATCTCAAATTCCTTACTCAACTTGTCATTTCCATCAAAAATAATATCATCCACAAAGACATCAACAATTAAAATGTTATCATAATCAACTTTGAAGTATAAATTAATATCAGCAGTACCTTTACTGAAACCAAGTGTCAATAAATACTTATCTATCCTTGCATACCAAACTCTAGGAGCTTGTTTCAATCCATATAATGTTTTCTTCAATCGTAAAATCATGTCGTCTTCATTGATCAAAGAAAAAGCATCGGGCTTCTCAATGTAGAATTCCTCTTCTAATTCTCCTTCAAGAATGCAGACTTAACATCCATTCGATATACCTTAAAATCTTTGTAAGTAGCATATGCAAGAAACATCCTAAAAACTTTAATTCTAGAAACAGGAGCTAAGCTCTCCTCAAAATCAATACCTTCCATTTGTGAATATCCTTTGCAAACAAGTCTGGCGTTGTTCTAAACCACTTCACCATCATCATTTAATTTATTTCTGAATACCCATTTAGTACCGATCACATTCTTGTCCTTTGGTCTAGGAACAAGAAACCATGTCTTATTCTTCTCAATCTATTCCAATTCTTCTTGCATTGCTTTAACCCAATTTTCATCTTTGCATGCTTCATCATCATCTTTATTTTGAATCTTAGAAATCAAACAAATTTCACTTCTAGCAATTTTTCCTTTATTTTGAGCACCATGATTCCTATCACCAATGATCTGATTTTCTGAATGATTTAACTTTACATACCTTGGAGTCTTTGGATTTTATCTTGTAGAAGACTCTTGTGTTTCCACTTCTTCCTCAATTGCAACTTCTTCATTCTGTTCTACCAATCTATTTTGATTCTAATTTTGTGCTTGCACAATTCAATTGTCTTCTTCAGCATCATATTCATATCTACAAGATCTTATCTATTTATGATAATTTGCACTTTCCATTACCTTTTTCAACCTTTGATTATAACATTTATATGCTTTTTTTTTAGTAGAATAACCAAAAAAAAATCCTTCATCACATCTAGGATCAAATTTTTCTAAATCTTCATCTCTTTTGAAATATCATTTGCTTCCAAAAATTCTAAAATATTTCACCATAAGAACTGTTAGTCATAACTAAGAAGGGGGGTGAATCAGTGGCCTCAAAAATTTATCCTTAAACTTAACCACCAATCAATAAACCTCATATTATTATGTCCCTACAAGATGCATGCCATGAAATACTTATAATGATTAACTGTCTATCAGTTTACCTTGTCTGTCCTTATTCTCCTTGATTACCGATAAGCAGTATTGTATGCACCCTAAAATGGTCGCCTAGACTATGGGCCCCATTTATCATTTTATCAATTTATCAAATTCCTGAATCAATGCTTTGTAACATTTTCAATTCAAATCAATTTCCTCAATCAAATTGTAATTAATTCAATTATTTCAATATTTCCTAAGGTTTGATCATTTCATCAATTATCTTATTTAATTAAAAGAAAACAATTCTTTTTTATTAAATAAAATAATCTTATTTAATTAAAATTCCCTTTTAATTAAATAATCTTATCTTATTTAATTAAGATCTCTCTTAATTAAATAATATTATCTCATTTAATTAAAATATCCCTTTTAATTAAATTAAATAATCTTATTTAATTAAAAGAAAATCCCTCTTTTAATTAAATAAAATCCCCACTTAAAGCACTTTATTTGATGAAAAGGGAAATAAAATTAAATAAAAATCTCTTTTTCTTCACATCTTCCTCAGTGGTGGGCTTTTTGCCTCTTAATCATAGCCTTTGCTTTTGGCCTCTTAACCTCAACCGTTAACTTTTCTTTATAAGGAGACCTCTCCTTCTCATTTTCACATATAGAATTTTTAAGTATTGTTATGCTGTAGGTTTGGAGAGCAATTTTGGAGGAGGATTTGAGCATTCAAGCTTGGATATTGCAACTTCTCTCTTCTTGTCTTCTTTTTCTAGCATCCATGGCTATTCATGTAAATTAGATTTGTATTTCCTTTCATAGATTAATCTTGCATTGTTATCATATAGATTAATTTCCTTTCTTGCATTGTTATCATATAGATTAATTTCCTTTCTTGCATTGTTATCATATAGATTAATTTTCTTTTGTGCATTGCAATCATATAGAATAGTTTTTATTTTCATGCATTGAATCTTTCATTTCATGGTGTACTTGCATGGGCACAACTAGGTCAATCTGAGGGCCTCCATTACAAACCTTTGCACTCCGTGACTAGGGAGCTATGAGTTAATATTTGAGGCCTCATTCTTGAGCAACCTTGGATGGAATTATTCATAGAAGTGTGACACATTTTTATCACACATTTTTGGTGCCCATCATGGGATAGAAGATTCATTTTCTATCACATAGCTTTTTTTCATAATTTATTTTTTGGATTTCCATGTTTTTTCATACTTTTTGTACTTTTTACAGAGAAATTTTGTGTGAGATTCCGCAGGTCTACAGGCAAACTTTTGCTAGATTTTGCATTTCCACGCGCGGCACTGTGCAAATCCTCACGCGGCACTGTGCAAATCTTCATGTGAGATTCCGCACCAGGCTGTGGATCTGATTTGTTACTATTTTTTGTTGTCTAAGAACTTCTTCACGCGACACTATGTGAATCCTCACACGGCACTGTGCAAATCTTCACGCAAGATTCCACACCAGAGATCTTTTTTTCATTGATACATTCATATATCTCTATTTTTGTGCTAACCACTAATGTTTACTGTTTCTAGTGGTTTGTGATTTTTTTTTGTTGTTGCTATTGTTGATTTGGACTTGCTTGGATAAACAACAAAATGATTCGTGTTGCATTGGATTTGAGGTATTTTGTTGATCTCTATAACATTTAGATTTTGGAAATAAAATGAACCTCTCATGTGTTTAGCTTAACTGTTTCTTGCTTTCATAGATCACATTTCAAATTGGTGCTCTAAAAATGGACCTAGATTTGCTTTCTTGCATATATGTTTCACATAGTAATTAGGCCCTATGAACACTATTTGTGGCAATCTTGAGAGAGTGGGCTTCATTCTCTTGTCTTACATGTGAAGCTCTTCTTGATGATAGATCCCCTTGTAGGTAGGGAAGGATTTGTTATTATCTCACTTGGTTTAGTCTTCAACTTTGATTGGTATTTTCTCTCTTGAGATTGGTGGTCATTGTTGTTGATTTTATCTTGGGTGAGGTGATTTCAAGTTAGTGAGTCAATTAATTTGTTTGCTATGTTTTGGTGAGGTGAAGAGGCTAGAGGATTATGCTATTTTCCCTTTTGGGAGAATCAGAAACTTGGAACCCTTGAATCCAAACCAAGTCCCCATGTGGTCCATATTGTGAGTCTTCCTTGTTAGAGAGGGTTAACCGTAGTGGACATTCCCTTTTGGGTAAACCATGTGGACGGAACCTCAAACAGTAATAGCCATTTTCTCCATGCTAGCAGCAACCGCTATATAAATGTCCTTGTGGAAGAAATATACACAGGTGTAGTTTCTTGTGGGTTGTCAGATCTCCTCAACAGCTCTTGATTGATTAAATTCTCAGACTATGTCAAAACCTCGGTGCGCCGGGATTGGATTTCACCCATTTGAGATTGCAAAAGTTGCATAGTCAATCCATTACTAAGAACCATAGTGCAACCAACTTTTTATTCTCTAGGACTATGTGCGTGATTGGAAAATATTTTGAGAACATACACAAGTAGCATTCTTATAGAGTAGAAATACTATGACACTATCCATGTTCATGTGCAAGGTTGCTTTGTCCCTTGCTCATTGTTTGAAGACATTGATTGCTTGAACTCCCTAATTGTTGTATTGCATGCTTGATTTATGAGAAAAACTAATTAATGCATCTAGTTGGTCAATTAAAACAATCGAGAACTGAGTTCTGTGTTCTTTCCTCGCACGAGAAAAAAATTTCTTCACGTCGTTCGCTGCATTTCCTCGTGCGGTTATCTGAAAAATCTCGCGTGATATCTTGCCAATTTTTTGTTATCCTATCACACCATTCTGGCCTTTCTTCACATTATTTTGAGCATTTTTTCACATGGTCCTATGCTAATCCTCACATGAAAAAGTGTTTCATCGCGTGAATTTGTCTTTTTTTGCTATCTGTTGTCATCTGCCAACTTGCCAAATCTGAATTCCCGAGTTATAAAAGCTTCAATGGATCTCCCCAAAAGTGCTATGACATGTTGCTCAGCATCCAAAAGAACTTAAATGGTATCAATTTACACAAAATGACTCTTGGTCTTCTTTCTTCCACATCTCCCATGTCTTCCCAGTCTTCCATCTTTGTGTTCTACCAATCCATGTTCGCTTCCACTTTCTACTCTTCCTAAGTCTTTTCTTCATCATTTCAGCAAAAGCAATAGAGGTGGACCCTAAAAAAGTCTAAGCAATCATAGATATGCCACCTCCTAAAAACATTAGTCAAATGAGGAGTCTTCAAGGACGTCTTCAATCTATAAGGAGATTTATTTCACAATTGGCAGATAGAGCTCAGCTCTTCAACAAGAACTTACACAAAGGAGTAAAATGTGTTTGGTCGAATGAGGATTGTCAAAAGAGCATAGATCAAATCAAGAAGTACTTGGTAAATCCTCCTATTTTAATGCCTCCTATCCCAGGGAAACCACTTGTTTTATACATTTCAACAACAGAATCTTCCTTGGGGGCATTACTAGCTCAACTTGATGAAAATGGGAAAGAAAGAGCAATATACTACATTAGTTGTACTCTTGTTTCATATGAGGTTAATTACACTAGCATTGAGAAAGCTTGCCTTACTGTTGTGTTTGCTTCCCCAAAGTTGTGACATTACATGCTTGCGCACACTATAAACCTCATAGCAAAAATAGATCCACTCAAATCCTTTCCAAGTAAGGTTGCCCTCACAGGTAGACTTGCTAAATGGATGATGATACTTTCAGAGTTTGACATAGAATACATTGAGCATAAGGAAATCAAAGGACAATCCATAGCAGATCAATTGGTTGATTTCCCGTTACAAGATAATGCACCTATTCAAGTTGACTTCTCAGATGAGCACCTCATGTATATGACTGAAAGAACATGGAAGATGTTCTTTGATGGATCTTTTATGCAAAATGGTTCAGGAGCTGGTGTGTTGTTTATTTCTCCTCATGGGTACACAATCCCTAAGTCTTATAAATTATTGTTCCCATGTACAAACAACATTGCTGAGTATGAAGCTTTAACAAATGGACTTAAGATAGCCATAGAATGGAGAATCATAGAGTTACACATCTATGGGGATTCACAACTGATAATCAACCAAGTTAATGATGAATATAAAAAAAAAATATGAGAAAATGGTACCTTACAAGAAAATGGTTGATTCCTTGAAATGATACTTCACATTTGTCACATTTTAGAAAATCCCTAGAGCAGAAAACAAAGCAGCTGATGCTATGGCTACACTTGCTTCACTCCTTCAGTTAGAGCAACATGAATCCAGATTTGAATTCCTGGTGGAAGAGTTACATCACCCTATCTTGGACTCCCAAGAAAGCCATGTCATTTGTACCCTTGTTGGTCATGATTCATCCCGTTATGGTGTCATTTACTCATATCTTAGTGATGGTATTATACCTAAAAACTTTAACCGATCTGAATGTAGAAACCTTACTCGAAATGCCTCTCTCCATTCCCTTATCACTGGTGATTTGTATAGGAGGGGTCTAGATGGAACACTTCTTAGATGCTTAGAAAAGGAAGAATTTGACCAAGCATTAGTTGACATCCACGAGGGTATCTGTGGGGGACACTCCAATGGTCTTGTCATGGCCCGAAGGTTGCTTAGGGTGGGGTACTAATGGCCTATGATGCAGATTGATGCAGTAGATTTTGTAAAGTCATGTGAAAAGTGTCAAAAACATGGTAACCTAATACATCCTCCAAGCAAGGAGCTCATTCCTTCCATATCTCATTGGCCATTTTAGCACTGGGCCTTTGATCTTGTTGGGCAGATTCACCCCAACTCATCAAGTGGACACAAGTTTATTATTACTGCTACTGATTACTTCACTAAATGGGTAGAAGTTGTCCCACTTTCTGTTGCATCGGGAAAGACAGTCTCTCTATTCATTATGAACCATATCATCTGTCGATATGGAGAGCCTTCTGATATTATCACTAACAACGGAGGCCAGTTTAAAAATAAGGACCTTAAACAACTCTGCAAGAAATTCAAGATTAAACAACATTGGTCCTCCATTTACTTGCCGCAAGGAAATAGTCAAGCAGAGGCATCAAACAAAACCATTCTTAAAATCTTACATAGAACAGTCTGTAAGAATGGTAGAGATTGGCATTTATAGATAAATTCGACTTTGTGGGCCTATAGAATGAGTATTCATACTCCTACTGGGGCTACTCCTTTCACCCTTGCATATGACGTTGAAGCAATGTTACCTTTGGAGGTTAACATTCCTTCACTTTGAGTTTCTCTCCATGGTCTAGTTACAGATGAAGACTACCGTGCCATCAGACTTCAAGAGTTAGAACTTCTAGATGAAAAACATCAAGCATCATTTGACCATATGAGGGTTTATCAAAAGCGTAGGTCCAAAGCCTTCAACAAAAAGGTTCACCCTAGAGAATTCCAAGTGGGAGATCTTTTCCTACGTGAAAATCCTAAGAATCAACAGCATAGAGATCAAAACGGCAAATTTAAACCTAATTGGCTTGGATCTTACATCATTATCGCAGCTTTTGAGATAGGTGCTTATTTACTATCTACAAAAGAGGGAGAACAGCTCCCTGATCCTATCAATGTCTTGCACCTGAAGAAGTTCTATCCATGATGCCCATTCTGTCTGGGGGCATCCTTTTATAGATATTTATTGATCCTGAAAAAATCCAAAAAAAAATGATATATTGTCAAAAATTTTAA
>MU225994.1:5174202-5229822 GCA_018584345.1 Thuja plicata
TTAATAATGGCCCAATGATGAAAATAAGTTCCTTAACATTCTCTAATGAATGATGAACACAAATTCCTATGTTACAGTTGCTCTATTGCAAGTACACCTTTGCATTTTCATGTAGCTTGCATTGTTAAACTTCATGTTAGTTTGCATTTTAGGCTACATTATGAGTTTGAGAGGGTTTTCCTTCATTTTTCTTGTGGACTTTTAATCAACTGTGATCACGTTCTGATCTTCATTTTCTTATCTTCTTTCGTGATCTCAATCAAAATTTTATATCTTAAACAATTGATTGATTTTGGGGCATTCTCTTTCTTAAGGCAAATTCTCTTTCTCCTCTCCATTTCTTTCTACCTCTTCCAAACTTCTATCTTCCATTCGCTTTCACCCCACTTCTTTTCTTCTATTTCAACCTTGGGGCATAATCTTTCGTGCTGGATGATCTATCTTGGTTCTGTGATCCTTATATCTTTCATCTTACATCAAGAACCTTATCTTTAGTTTGATTTGATCAAATTTATTATTTGTTGTTTCTCCTCTATCTCATTTCGATTTCAATCACGAGGGGGCAGTACCTATCAAACTTCAAGCCTTGATTCAGATTTATCAATCCTATCATTTATTCCGCTTGGGGCAACTTTGCTTGAGATTCTTATCTCGGACATGTCAATTACTTATTTACAATGGTGTTGACCTTGTCTTTTTTTTTGCAATCATCTTATCTTTGTTTTAATGTCAATTGCTTATTTACAACGGTGTTAATGTCTGTGTTGTTTTGTGATCCCAAATCGATCTCACACTTCAACTGCATTCTTTGACTACATGTGTTCCCAGAATGATCACACATTAGTCAAAGAGGGGCAAATGTATGCACCCTAAAATGGTCGCCTAGACTATGGGCCCCATTTATCATTTTATTAATTTATCAAATTTCTGAATCAATACTTTGTAACATTTTCAATTCAAATCAATTTTCTTGATCAAATTGTAATTAATTCAATTATTTCAATATTTTCTAAGGTTTGATCATTTCACCAATTATCTTATTTAATTAAAAGAAAACAATTCCTTTTTATTAAATAAAATAATCTTATTTAATTAAAATTCCTTTTTAATTAAATAATCTTATCTTATTTAATTAAGATCTCTCTTATTTAATTAAGATCTCTCTTAATTAAATAATATTATCTAATTTAATTAAAATATCCCTTTTAATTAAATTAAATAATCTTATTTAATTAAAAGAAAATCCCTCTTTTAATTAAATAAAATCCCCACTTAAAGCACTTTATTTGACGAAAAAAGAAATAAAATTAAATAAAAATCTCTTTTTCTTCACATCTTCCTAAGTAGTGGGTTTTTGCCTCTTAATCATAGCCTTTGATTTTTGCCTCTTAATCTCAACCGTTCACTTTTCTTTATAAGGAGACCTCTCCTTCTCATTTTCACATATAGAATTTTTAGGTATTGTTATGCTACAGATTTGGAGAGAAATTTTGGAGGAGGATTTGAGCATTCAAGCTTGGATATTACAACTTCTCTCTTCTTGTCTTCTTCTTCTTGCATCCATGGCTATTCATGTAGATTAGATTTGTATTTCTTTTCACAGATTAATCTTGCATTGTTATCATATAGATTAATTTTTTTTCTTGCATTGTTATCATATAGATTAATTTCCTTTTATGCATAGCAATCATGTAGAATAGTTGTTATTTTCATGCATTGAATCTCTCATTTCATGGTGTACTTGCATGGGCACAACTAGGTCAATTTGACGGCCTCCATTACAAACCTTTGCACTCCATGACTAGGGAGCTATGAGTCGATATTTGAGACCTCATTCTTGAGCAACCTTGGATGGAATGATTCATAGAAGTGTGACACATTTTCATTACACGAGTATAACTATTTACCAAAATATAGTAAATATGCAAAGTATACCGATATATCTAGAATGAATTATGTAAGATACAAAACAATAAAAAAATGCATCATACACGCATATAACACATGAATTTTAACGTGGAAACCCTGTTAAGGGAAAAAACCACTGGGACCAATACCCCAAATTTTTATTCTTTTTAAGTGAGCTCTGTTAGGAGCCAACCCTGTTAAAGGTTACAAACACACTATTAGGTGTGACCTTGTTAGAGGATTTTACAGATATAGGTTGTCACTTAGTATCGGGCATCTAATGCTGTCATCCTTGAATTAGCCTCTCTCTTAGACTATCAATAGGCATCGGGCATATCCAATGCTACTTTCATGAATAAACCATTTTGGCACTCCTTGGGATGTACCTCAATATATAGAAGATTGTTAAGTCCTACTCTGTTAAGAGACTTGATGCTTCAATTGTTAAACTGAAACAATATGACTTGCTTCTAATGCAACTTGAATAGTAGATTTTCAGATCTATTTAAGTACATTACCTCTCTGATCAAAGTATCAATTCAATTCTTTTGTGCTCCACACTTTCTGCTCTATGATGTTGTGCTCACTGTTCATCGGTGTCTGCAAAATTCCTTAGCTCTCCTTCAGCTTGATTGATCAACACTGCATGAAGTTGTTCTTCATTAGTTTCTCTTCAGCATCATCTTTTTATTCACTCCCCTTAATCCCTTTTCGTGAATGTAATCTCTCTTGAAAATGAATTAAGCATGTCTCTTATATAGACATAATATTAATTGCTTCTTGATTCTTGATTCTTGGTGTGAAAAAAATCTAGCCAATTAGATTTAAAGCATAACTCCTGATTTGTCTCATAGTTATCTTTATGCCAACTGTATAAATCATCTTTAAATCAATCACTTAACCCTAGTCAAATAAAACAAAGAAAATAACCAGTTAAGTTTATCTTTAGCTCTTGCCAGGTAGATATTTTGTCATTTTCTGAACTCTTTGTTCCGTCGGTCAACTTTTCAGTTTGTTGTCGGTGACAACTGATAGTTCTGTCAGCGTGACTTCAGTTAGCTTCGAGATCTCCATCTGTCAGGCATCATTGGATCTTTACTCATCGGAAAACTCTATTTTCATCTTGTCGGGCATCCTATGGTTTTGCTTCATCAGGAAACATTGTCTTCTGCTCGTCAGGTATCACTATGACTTTTCTTCTTTGCCTTTTCAAATGGCATGCACTTCATCGGTGTTGTCTGTCACTTAGTGAATACTTGACTTTTATGCATTGCTGAAAGCATAACCTTTGTTCCATTGATTCTCTGAAGTCTTTGGCATTATGTACATGACCATACAGATGATATCAAGTTGACATCAATGAAAATACAAACCATTAACTGATTTAATGCTTTGCATTATTTTCAACTTAATATTATCAAATATTCAATTAGTTACATGTCATCAATCTCTCCCTTTGGCATTGATGGCAACATACTATATTATCACACTATACTATTTCTAATACAATATGAAATACAATCATTGAGATTCATCAAACTACAAATCTCTCCCTTTTGTTAGCCGATAAATGTCTGAACTCTGGTAAGCTCTATTTTAGCTTAGATTTTATTCTTGCAGCTCTTTGTCTTTTGATGTGGAGTCCTCTTCTTGTGTCAATTTCTCTTTTTTTTACTATTCTCTCTCTTGTGATGTCTTTTTTCTCTTGTCAGCAACTCTCCCTTAGGATATTATCTCTCCTTGTTGGAGTAATCTAATGATGGATAATCTATCTCTCTTTTTCCTGAAGGATGTGATAATATGGATAATCTCTCTCCCTTTGACAGTAATGCCAAACAAATATTTTGCAAATATCTGACATTCATATCACGCAATCATTTCTCTTCTATCCCTAATATATTTCTTGAATTTCCCTTATCCATCAGTAATACAACAATATGCTCTGGTGCTTGGTTCTGATATATACCTGTCTATATATAGATGTATCTTTTAAATTTCATCTCTTTGCTTGCATCAACATGAATGATATTCTGATAATATGTAGGCTGATGTAGCCTTCAGTAATTTTACTGACTGGTAGACAAGGGTTTGACCCCTAGTCTCTTTCTTAAGTACTCAAATGTATCCTTGGGCGGTGGCTTGGTGAAGATATCATCCAATTATTCTTTTGATTGCACATACTCAAGTATCACCTCTTTTTCTTGAACTTGTTCTCTCAAATAATGATACTTGATGGCAATGTGTTTATTCTTAGCATGCATGACTAGATTCTTGGAAATGTTTATTGTGTTGGTGTTATCACAATAGATAATCACTGGTTCTGAGATCTTCATATGCATACCTTCCAGCAATTGTTTGATCCATGCAATGTTTGAGCAATTTGCAACAGTAGAAACATATTCTGCTTCTGCAGTAGACTGAGAGATGCATCCTTGCTTCTTGCTAATCCATGTGAAAAGTTTTTCACCCATAAAGAATGCTCCTCCAATTGTGCTCTTCTGGTCATCAATATTTCTAGTCCAATCAGTGTCGGTGAACACCTTCAGTTCAAATTTTCCTTCTCTTATATACCATAACCTAAATTCCTCAGTATTCTTCCGATATCTTAGAATTCTTTTCACAGCAGTCATATGTGATTCTCTGGGGTTAGCAGAAAATATAGCAACAATTCCTACTGCATGTGCAATATCTTCTCTAGTGTTTACAACATACATAAGTTTTCCAATCATTGATATGTACATAGTCTGATTTACTTTTGTTTTCTTGTCCTCCTTTGTTAACTTACATCCAGTAGCCATCGGTGTTCTAACTGGTTTGGATTCTTCCATCTTGAATATTTTTAGGTACTCTTTGATGTACTTGGACTGTGTAATGAAAATACCTTCGCCTTGTTGCATGATCTAGAGACCAAGAAAGAACTTGATTTCTCCAAACATAGACATCTCAAGCTTTTTGCTCATCTCTTTTGCAAATGATTTGCATAGCATATCATTTTCTCCAAATATGATGTCATCAACAAATATTTTAGCAATCAGAGTGTTAGCATTAGTATCTTCCTTTAAATAAAGATTATTGTTTTCACTAGTCCTTACAAATCCAATACTAATTAGATAGGAATGAAGTCGTTCATACTAGGATCTTGGAGCTTGTTTTAATCCATACAAGGCTTTGTGAAGTCTACATACCATTTTCCTTTTGTGTGGATCAACAAACCCTTATAGTTGTTCAATGTATACCTCTTCTTCAAGTATTCCATTTAAAAATGTTGATTTGACATCTATTTGATATACTTTGAATCCTTTGAATGCAGCATAAGCAAGTAATATTCTTGCTCCTTCTAGCCTAGCAACAGGTGCAAAGGTTTCTCCATAGTCTATACCTTCCTCTTGTGCGTACCCCTTGTATACTAGTCTTGCTTTGTTCCTTGTGACTTCTTCATTCTCATTCAGCTTATTCCTAAATATCCATTTTGTACCGATAACATTCTTGTCATGTAGTCTTGGCACAAGTAACCATATTTTTTTTTTCTCAATCTGCTCAATCTCATCATTCATAGCACTTATCCATTCTTCATTATCTAGTGCAGCATTGACATATTTTGGCTCAAATTCACAAATTAGACAACTTGATTTTAGAGACTTACTTCTTGTTCTTGTACCAGCTTTCTTATCTCCTATGATCTGGATCTCTGGATGATTCTTTCTTACATATCTTGCAAGTACATGTATAGTTCTTTGTGTATTATCTTGATCATCATTTTGATCTTCATTTTGTTCTTCATCACCTTGCACATTATCTTGATCATTATCCTGACCATCGGTATTTGCAGCCTAATGCTCAGGAGAAATGATTTGTAGCTCAGGAGCTCTACATTGTTGGTAGGGTAGAGTGTCAGGTTCCTCATTGTAAGTGAACTTCTTGTAATCCTCTGGCTCTTTAGTTCTTTCTTGTTCATTCTTCTTTGCAAATTCATTTATCCTTACATTTGCACTTTCAATAATTTTGTTAGAGGCTTTGTTTAGACATTTGTAAGCCTTTTTCTTGGTAGAATACCCTAGAAAAATTCCTTCATCACTCTTGGAGTCAAGTTTTCCATTTCTATCATCTTTTAAGATATAACATTGACTGCCAAAAATTTTGAAATAACTTACATTGGGTGTGTATCCATACCATAGCTCATAAGGTGTCTCCTTGGTGTCTTTCTTCAAGTGTGTAAACAGAAGTACTAATAGCTTCCCTCCAGAATATTTGGGTGATGCCTTTTTCTATCATTAGTGTTCTAGCACAATCAACTATTGATCTATTCCTTCTCTCAGCAATTCTATTTTGTTGTGGTGTTCTTGATGCAGAAACCTGTCTTTTTATGCCATGCTCATTACAGAAATTAGTGAATTCATCTTATATAAATTATCCTCCTCTATCTGATCTCAAACATTTTAGATCCTTACCACTTTGTTTCTCTACCATAGCTTTATATCATTTAAACATCTTAAATACTTCTGATTTATCTTTTAGAAACATAATTGTCATCATTCTAGAGTAATCATCAACAAAGAGAATAAAATATTTATGTCCATAATAACTCTTTGTCCTCATAGGTCCACATAAATCAGTATGGACTAATTCTAGAATTGCATCAAATGTATGGGTTTTTCTTTTGAAACTGGACTTTGTCATTTTACCTTTTTGACAGTTTTTACACATGATGTTGTTGGGCTTGGTCATCGTCGGTAAGCCTCTGACATTTCTCTTTTTGCTAATCTTTATCATGTTTTCAAAGTTCACATGACATAGTGTTTTGTGTCATAACCATATGTCTTCATTTGTAACAATCAAACAAGTGGAGTCAGTATCATTTAGATAGAATAAGTTACCTTTAGTCTGTTCACCAGTACTAATCAGATTTCCAGATTTGTTGAAGATCTTTGCCTTCTTATTTTCAAATGCAACTTTGTGGCCTGAATTATTCAACTGATAAACACTCAATAGATTATAATTCAATCCATTTACCCAATAAGCATTCTCACACTTTATCTGGTTATTCAACATAATTGTTCCTCTACCTTCAACTGGACAAAGTGTATCATTTCCCATTCTTACTGATCCACCCTTGTAGTATTCGAAAGTCTCAAAATTTTGCTTATCACTGGTCATATGATGAGTGCAACCACTATCTATGATCCAAACATCATTTTTGCTAATTTTAGATATGAGATTTGTTTCTACATACATTTCTAATGACATGTAACTCATTGAATGTTTGATAATGTTAAGTTGAAGATGATGCAAAATATTAAATCAATTAATGGTTTGTATTGTCATTGATGTCAACTTGATATCATCTGTATAGTCATACACATAATGCCAAAGACTTTAGAGAATCAATGGAACAATGAGTATGCTTTCAGCAATGCATAAAAGTCAAGTATTCACTAAGTGACAGACTACACCGACGGAGACAGAGATAAAGTCACAGTGATGCCTGACAAGCAAAAGACAGTGTTGCCCGATGAAGCAGAATCACAAGATGCCCAACAAGCTAAAAATAGAGTTTCTTGACGAGCAAGATCCAATGATGCCTGACGGACGAAGATCCCGAAGCTAGCTGAAGTTACACCAATGGAACTGGCAGTTGTCACCGGTGACGAACTGCAGAATTGACCAACAGAACAGAGAGATCAGAAAATGACAAAATATCTAGCTGGCAGAGCTTAAGGATAGACTTAACTGATTGTTTTATTTATTTTATTTATTTATAGTTAAGCAATTGATTTATATAGTTGGAAAGAAGATAACTACGAGATAAATCAGGAGTTAAAGCCGTAAATCAAATTGGCTGAATTGTTTTTCACGCCAAGAATCAAGAATTAAGGAATATCATGTCTATATAAGAGACAAACATAATTCATTTTTGTAAGCAATCAGATACACGGGGGAGTGAATTAAAAGAAGATGTTGAAGAGAAACTAATGAAGGATAAACTTCATACAGTCCTGATCAATCAAGCTAAGGGAGAGCTAAAGAATTCTGCAGACACTGACGAATAGAGAAGCACAGCATCACAGAGAAAAAAGTGTGACGCACAAAGGAATTGAATTGATACATTGATCAGAGAGGTATTGTACATAAATAGATCTGAATATCTGCCGAAGAGATTTAAACTAACTAACTGATCAAGAAAATCAACACAGCTAATTATTCACCTATAGGAAACAGGAATTCAGAAATCTAAAACTAAATGACTAAAATAGAGTCACACATACATAGCTCAAAATATAACTCTCTCAAAGTAGAAAATATATTTCATTATCTGATTCAAAAATCAAAATAAATTCATGCACGAGTATCCCAGCATAACTGGCTCAAAGTCCAGATATCATCAGTCACTTAGGCTATTGCATAAAACAGGAAAAAAGGATTTTTACTACTGTTCTATATTCTATCTATTTCCCTCTATACTATTCTAACCCCTGCAAAGTCTTAAGCTCCAGCTTATATAGTTTAATAGTCCGAGAAAGCCTCCCGAAAAACCTGGCTTCTCAGACACAATCAAAGCAAGAAACAGTTACCAGTTATACAAAGTTCTCGGAAAAGATTAAAAGCAGGATAAATTAAAAAACTAAAACTGAATCTGGTTCAGTCTTCCTGTGCATCTGCTGACGTGGCTATTTTTACTAGCTTCCAAGACCGGAAGACACGGAGCAGCTCCTAAGTAGGCGGGGCGTGCAAATTTTTTAATGTGGCTAGCTTGGCGTGTGTAGCGTTCTTCTCCCACCGCATTTTCTAGATTTTCTCCGCCTGTTTCAGCAATTGTCCCCGGTTCAAGATCAGCATAGCCTCAATGTTGGCGGTCCTAGTGAGGTCGTGAACTCTCGGAGCTTCACTCTCCTTGAAAGCATTCATTTCATCAACGAAAGACTTGACCATTGCATCGACACCCTGATCTCCATCTTCCAGCTGCAAGATACCTGAGGGGTTCACTATTTTGATATCCTTCAAGGTGTCAGAGTGGATTTCCTTCACTTCTTTCTCCATGGTTTGCATCTGATAAATGGCTGCTTTGAACAATGTATTCTTCCAGCCAAAGTTTTTCTTTAGAACGAACAGCATACACGGGTCAACTAACTTCATAGGGTTTTCAGTCAAAAACTGTTTTACTCCATAGTCTTCAATTTCCTGCACTCGCTATACAATCTCTGCACAATTTCCTGCCTCGCTTTCTCTTATTGGGATCAGAGTCTGAATTTCCCCCAGGAGTATCTCGCCGTCCACGCGGGTGCTCATGAACTCCCTTATGAAAGCACTTCCTTCTGCTATGATACCGTCTGTCCATGCCTTTATTACTTCTATCCAGGTCCTTCCTTGTTGTACCTGCTTAACCAACCTTTGGCTTTCTGCTGAATTGGGGTCGAATCCTTGATGCGCCTATGCTAAAGGTATTGCACCATTTTCAGCCAACGAAGAGAGAAAATCTGCCATGGTTGAGATTATTTGCTTCAGCTCACGCTTCTCCCTGCCATCTTTTTGCAATTGTCCCAACATATGATCTGCAGAGAATTTGAAAATATGATCGCAGGAGTCTCTATTCAGTACCCCTAACTCCATCTTGGTTATTTCGTAATCCCCGGGCTCAGGATCCTGCGTTTCTCTCGTAGGATTTACTGTGGCGATTTTGGCAGTAACCTTCCCTGTAGATGGGTCTGTTATTAATCTCGCGTCGCTCTTCATTCTTTTAGCTTTAGGAGTGTGTGCAGCATACCTCGTAACAATCTCTTTGACTGGCATAGACAGTGGTTTGAAACTCCTCCTTTTGCTAACCAATTCGGTGAGCCATGGTGGAATAGCACTGGACACAATTCGGTTGTCGGGAGTCTTTACAGGTGTGTCTGTAACCTGAGATAGGTCTTGACAATGTGTGGGAACTTCTGGAACCTTTCCTCTGTGATCGGGGGTAAATGAGAGATCTTCATCATTAAATTCAACGACATCATCCAAATAATCAGGTTCTTCTGAAGCCATTTGATTCTTCTTTTCTGACCTCGTCCTTACCCTTGATCTTGGCACGGTAGGGTGTTTCACTGAGGTTGTCTTCTCCTTCAATAATATTATCTCACCTGCATTTGATAACAAAGGAGAATCATTAGCAAGACCTTGCTTTACATTTTTAACAGGTGACCTGGTATCAAGGCATGTATTTGTAAGGAGTTGAACTCCTTTCTTCCTCGCCATAATCCAGTTCTCAGTTTCTTCAAAATTGCCGCGGGCCCAGAGTCTGATATCACTGGACTCTTTTCTGTCCCAATCAATAATTGGGACACCTTCTGCTTCGGAAAAGGTGGCGGATGGACGAGGGACCTCTAAACTGTCCTCTTCTATATTTCTGACATCAAACTTCAATTGCAATAGCTTGATCTGAGATACAGTAAGCCTGGTTTGATCCCGCTCCTAGATCGTCTTCTCATCACCGAGATTCTCCCATAGATCCTCAAGATGATAACTTGGGGAAGGGCATTTGCTTAGCCCTAGGGTCTTCCTGGCAAAACCTTTGCTATCAAATCCTGTCCTCGGTTCATAAAAGGGCATATGGAAGTTCAATAAATTGCTCCCTACAACAGATGCGTCTAACATACTGTTACAGACTAGATGGCCTAATTTCACTGGGAACAAGGAGTTCCACTTGTCTTTCGGAAGAGCAGTTTTAATAACAATAAACAGCTATCTACAAACTTCTGCCAGGACAAAACAATCAAAAGTGTACCTAGGCAGCTTCAAGGGTTCTTCTTCGAATCCACCTACCCGAATATAAGTGAAGCGGGAAAATTGAATGTAGAAGCTTCCAAATACCTTGACCAATTTCTGAGCATTGTCTGAAATCCTCTGGTTCAGCTTGCCAGCCAGTTCTTGGCGCAACTTCCCCCAGAACACGTCGTGTGTTGTCCTGTAATCCTCCAGAACTCTATCCTTTCTCAACAATGGGCAATACTCATAAATAAACAGGCTTTCATTCCAAGGAACCTTCTGGATAGGAGATAGATCTTGAGTGCAGGCCAAGCAGTACATTAGGTACGAGGACATATAAAATCCTTCTTTGGTCATTTGATTTTGTTTGAGCTGATCTCTAAGAGACACGGCTACTATCTCAGCCCAATCTACATGTTGTCTTCCTTCCAGAACTATCTCTACAAAATGGAACATCCATTCGTCGAAGTACAGGGCTTGTTCTGAGCCTTTCAATCGGTAGAGGAGGACAACCAGATCATGTACCAAGGGGTTCATGTGATCCTTAGTGAGGGATTTGGGAAACCGCAAACCTCCTTTATAATTGGTTTTAGTCCATCTTCTTGCTATGTGGCTTCTGTTTCTATCAACATTTTCCCCGAATTGGGCCAGAGATTGGGTGGGAGTGAAGTTAACAAGGCCTTCATCAGGTATTTTGAAAACTGCCGCAATGGTCTCACGGTTCACAGGTATCAGGGTTTGGCCATCCGCATTTAAAATGCTTTTCAATTTAACATCATACCTGTTGATGCATTCCTGTATCAACTCTGGACAAACGGCGGAAGGTGGGAATGCGGCCGCTTCTAATAGACCACTGGCTAGAATTTCTACAACAAACTCTTCATCAACATGAGATGAGAGTTTTGAAGTTATGGCGTCAACTGAAACCCCTAACAAATCTGTGTCTGTTATGACCAGAGCTCTGCATTCTAGATTTTTTACATTCCCAAAGAAATGCATAACAGACTTCATGCTTGTCTAAGAAGATGAAAGTCTACTGGCTTACTGCTCGAAATATTGAATTTTAAGGAACAATCAGAAATGAGGGGCAGAGCTCAAAAAAGCTACGTGTAAAATTTGAACTCGACTAGACTACCTTTCCAGCGCCAAGATCCCGCAACGCATAACAGGGAAGAATGACTTACCCAACTCCTTTTAACTTGCCGTTTGAAACGCGGGATATACAGCTTTGTGCGAGCATTAATCGGGCCTTCACTCCCAGATGACGTTAATAAATAAATGCTTTCAAATCAAATTGTATCTTCGGGATCTGCCACCTTTTCCAATCATAATTATTTGCCCTCAAACCAAATATTTTCCACCCATGCAAGTGATTTCCTTGGTTTCCATGTACTGACACAGCAAATGGAATCATGCCATGTCAATCAGCCCGTCTTGTCAGGTTGTTACATCATTAAGAATCCCGCCGGCGTCCTTTCTGAACTACTTTGAACTACTTTGAACTGGAGTTCAAAGGGGTTCAAAGAGGTTCAGCCTCTCATAAGAGGAAAAATACCGCTTTCTTTCCTGCAAGCACACGCAATTAGCAATAAAAGACTTAGGCCGCTATCGAACTACTTTGAACTACTTCAAACCGGAGTTCGAAGAGGTTCAAAGTGGTTCAAATGACTTGAAAAGTACAAGTGTTTGATTTATGACAGACCGGAACTAACTCCAACGACGCCAAACACTCAGATTTGACTGACTCAAATGTAAAGGCTTTGGGGGAGGACCAACAAGGAAGGAAAATGCACAGAGTGAAGTTTTGACTATTGTGGGCACATGAACTTGGAAAGTTCGAATAAAGGCGACTCTAATCCACCCAACATAACCTTTAACAAGATTGGCTCCTAACAGGGCTCACTTCAGAAGAGTGAAAATTTTGGGTACCTGTCCTAGTGGTTTTTTCCCTTAACAGGGTTTCCATGTTAAAATCCTTGTGTTATGTGTGTATGGTTTATTATTTTATTGTTTTACATTTCACATATGCATTTTTGGATTGATTGGTATACTCTGCATATTTACTGAGTATCGGTATATGAGTTTTACTGCTTATCGATAATCAAGGAGAATAAGGACAGACAAGGTAAACCGATTGACAGTTAATTATTTCAAGTATTTCAAGGCATACATCTTGTAGGGACTTAATAATCTGAGGTGTATTAATTGGTGGATTAAAGTTTAAAGGATAAATTTTTGAGGCCACTAATTCACCCCCCCCCTCTCAGTTATTACTAACACTTTCTTCATCATCATCTGAATCATCTTTTACAGCTACAAACACCATCTCGATGTCTTCATCAGATTCGGTGTCAGTATCATCATCCTTGCATTTTTCTAGGTAGTTGACCTTCTTTCATTTGTCCTTATAGTCTCGGGTATCTCTTCTTTCTGATTTTTGATAGCTTCTGTAATCACCTCTGTCAAACTTCTATTCAAAAGATTTGTCGTTACTTATGTCATATTTTCTTCTGTTAGTACATATTGCAGCAAAGTGTCCAATCTCTTTGCAATTAAAAAAAATAAGTGGTAATTTACCTTTGTATTTACCTTTGCCTCTTTGCATTCTTCTAGCCATAAGTGCTTCAATTTCATCAAGATCATCTTCTTCATTTTCACTATCACTATCTTTTCTCATAGTTTTTTTGTGACTTGATTTACTTATTCTCATAGAAGTTTTGAATGCAGACTCTATGTTTGGTAAGACACTATTATCAAAGTTATTCATCTCAAATGAAATCAGTCTTCCAATTAAACTGTCTAGAGTAAAATTGTTATTTTCTACTGCTCTCATTTCTTGAATGGCAGATACTCTAATAGAATAAGTAGGCAGTAAGGTTCTTAGAATTTTACTTACCACCGTATCTTCTTCTAGTACACCTCCAACTCCTCGAATAGCATTGACTACCTCTTTTATTCTTGTGTTGTACTGAGTGATGTTTTCTCCTTTCATTTTGAGATCATCAAACTTTCCTCTAAGGCTTTCTGTCTTGGCTCTCAAAATATTTTTGTCACCACCATGTACAAGCTTCAATTTGTCCCACATCTGCTTTGCAGTTTTGCATTCTTTGACATCTTCAAATTCAGCATCGGAGAGTGAGGAAGAAAGCTCTATCATCATGCCATTATGGTCATGCTTCTCTCTTATTTGTTCGACTATTGGTGCTTCTATGGGCAACACATATTCAGTTTCTAGGAATTGAGTAACATCATTACCAATACTTGGTAAGTGGAGTCTTATCCTACTCTACCATGAAGCAAAATTATCTGTGTTCAACTTGGGCACATCTCATCTGTTCATCTTGTGATCTTTGGCTTAGGTCTTGAAACCTTCTTTCTAAGCACATAAGCTCTGATACCAATTGTTAGTAATAACTGAGAGGGGGGGTGAATCAGTGGCCTCAAAAATTTATCCTTGAACTTAACCACCAATCAATAAACCTCAGATTATTATGTCTCTACAATATGCATGCAATGAAATACTTATAATGATTAATTGTCTATCGGTTTACCTTGTCTGTCATTATTCTCCTTGATTACCGATAAGCAGTATAACTATTTACCGAAATATAGTAAATATGCAAAGTATACCGATATATCCAGAATGAATTATGTAAAATACAAAACACTAAAAAAATGCATCATGCACACATATAACACATGGATTTTAATGTGGAAACCCTGTTAAGGGAAAAAAACACTGGGACCGGTACCCCAAATTTTCACTCTTCTTAAGTGAGCCCTATTAGGAGCCAACCCTGTTAAAGATTACAAACACACTATTAGGTGTGACCTTGTTAGAGGATTTTACACATATAGGCTGTCACTTAGTATCAGGCATCTAATGCTATCAGCCTTGAATCAGCCTCTCTCTTAGACTGTCAATAGGCATCGGGCATATCCAATGCTACTTTCATGAATCAACCTTTTTGGCAACTCCTTGGGATGTACCTCAATATATAGAAGACTATTAAGTCTTGCTTTGTTAAGAGACTTGATGCTTCAATGGTTAAATTGAAACAATATGACATGTTTATAATGCAACTTGAATTGTAGATTTTCAGATCTATTTAAGTACATTACCTCTCTGATCAATGTATCAATTCAATTCTTTTGTGTTCCACACTTTCTGCTCTGTGATGTTGTGCTCACTGTTCGTCGGTGTCTGCAGAACTCCTTAGCTCTCCTTCAGCTTGATTGATCAGTACTGGATGAAGTTGTTCTTCATCAGTTTCTCTTCAGCATCCTCTTTTTATTCACTCCCCTTAATCCCTTTTCGTGAATGTAATCTCTCTTGAAAATGAATTAAGCATGTCTCTTATATAGACATAATATTCATTGCTTCTTGATTCTTGATTCTTGATTCTTGGCGTGAAAAACAATCCAGCCAATTAGATTTAAAGCATAACTTTTGATTTGTCTCGTAGTTATCTTTATGCCAACTGTACAGATCATCTTTAAATCAATCACTTAACTCTGGTCGAATAAAACAAAGAAAACAACCAGTTAAGTCTATCTTTAGCTCTTGCCAGCTAGATATTTTGTCATTTTCTAAACTCTTTGTTCTGTCGGTCAACTCTTCAGTTTGTTGTCGGTGACAACTAATAGTTCCATCGGCATGACTCCAGTTAGCTTCGGGATCTCTGTCCATCGGGCATCATTAGATCTTTACTAGTCGGGCAACTCTATTTTCAACTCGTCGGGCATCCTATGGTTTTGCTTCATCATGCAACATTGTCTTCTGCTTGGCGGGTATCACTGTGAATTTTCTTCGTTGCCTTTTCTGATGGTGTGCACTCTTTCGATGTTGTCTATCACTTAGTGAATACTTGACTTTTATGCATTGTTGAAAGCATAACCTTTGTTCCATTGATTCTCTAAAGTCTTTGGCATTATGTACATGACCATACAGATGATATCAAGTTGACATCAATGACAAAACAAACCATTAACTGATTTAATGCCTTACATTATTTTCAACTTAATATTATCAAACATTCAATTAGTTAAATTTCATCAAAGAACATGTCCATACCAAAGTTCATAAGGTGTCTTACCAATTCCTTGCTTGAATTGAACTTGGTTCAATGTATATATTGCAGTGTCAATAGCTTCTCTCCAATAGATCTACAGAACTTCTCCTTAAATCATCATAGTTGTAGTAGTGTCTAGAATAGTTCTATTTATTCTCTCATCAATTTCATTCTGTTATGGAGTTCACAAAGCAAACATTTGTCTCTTTATTCCATGCTCATCACAAAAAGTGTTAAACTCAGTAGAAGTAAACTCACCACCTCTGTTTGATCTCAAACATTTCAACTTCAATCCTATTTCAGTCTCCACCATAGCTTTGAAAATCTTGAATTTGTCAAAGGCTTTCAAATTTCTCTTTCAAAAATGTAACCCACATCATTCTATAATAATCATCAATGAATAAAATGAAATACCTATTCCCATAATAGCTTCGTGTTCTTGCAGCACTACATAATTCAGTATGCACCAGATCTAGAATTTCACTTGAAGAATCATTTTTTCTCTTAAAGTAGACTTAGTCAACTTACCCAATTGAGAATCCTTACAGATCACATTAGCAAACTTCAACAATCTAGGTGGATCTCTAACAGCTCTTGTAGTACTTATCTTCACAATGTTACCAAAGTTCACATGACAAAATCTATTGTGCCACAACCAATTGTCATCAATCTTAGCAATTAGGCATCTATTCTCATAATTGTTCAAATGAAATACATTACCTTTAGTCTTTTTCCCTGAGGCAATCTCAATTCCACAGCTTTCAATAATAGTACACATTCCATCCTTGAATTGTAAATTATAACCTTTGGCAGCTAGTTTCCCAACACTCAAAAGATTATATTTCAAACCTTGAACATATAGAACATCATCAGTGTTATTCTTACCAGCAAGTGTAAAGATTCTCTCCCTTTTATCATATAAGGAATATCATCACCAAATCTAACAACACCACCATCATACCTTTCCAATTTCACAAATTTATTTTTGTCTCCAGTCATGTGTTGTGAACATCCACTATCAATAACCCATTCATCCTTTATATCCACATGCAAAGTCAAGGATTTCTCTTCATTCAAATTAGGATTTTTATCTTTTATAGAAATAAACACAATCTCATCTTCACTCTTTTTAAATTTATCATTTGTTACACTTTCATCAACAACATAATAACACTTCTTGTGATATTTAGACTTGAATTTCTTAGGCTTGTACTTGGGATCTTCATCAAGACATCTGGAAGCAATATGAGAAATCTTATTACATGTAAAACACTTCAAAGGTAATTTTCCTTGATACTTACCATATCCCTTAGATAGTCTCTTTGCAATTAAGGCTTCAATCTCATCAAGCTTCCTTTCTTCTTCTTCAATCTCTATCCATTTCTTAGCGTATCTAGATGCATACTTAGATGAAATTTCTCCATAATCATATCTTTGCTTATCCTTAGAAATAGTAACTTTCAATGCAGTTACAACTTAAGGAAGACTATCTCCAAATTCTTTAATTTCAAAATCAGATAACTTACTAATTAAAGAATCTCTTGTCACAGGTACCACAGTTCTAATTTTTTCAATAGTAGCAACTTTGTGATTGTAAGTAGGAGGCAAGGATCCTAGAATCTTAGAAACAATTTCATTCTCATCCCAAGTTTCACCAGCACATTTGATTGCACAAACAAGTTGGTTGATCTTATTCAAATAGGTAGTAATGCTCTCATCTTCGCTCCTCTATGATGCTTCATACTTTCCTTTCAAACTTTGCAACTTAGTTTGCTTCTCAAATGCATCTCCTTCATGTAATGTCTCTAATTTTATCTATACTTGATGTGCTTTCTCTAATTCCATAACATTTGTATATTTTACATCTAATAGGGCACTCAACAAGGTTTATTTTTCTCACATTGTACTCAGATTCTTTCTTCTCATTAGGAGTCATAGTAGAAATATTTGTAGGAGGATTGTAATTTTTCTTTGTAACATCCCAATGTTCTTCACTAATACATCTCAAGTGTGTAATCGTCCAGTCCTTCCATAGAGCATAGTTTGTTCCACCAAATCTCAGACTCTCTTTCTTAAAGGTCGACATCATGGGTTTCCTCAAGTGGTTAACCTTCAAACAGAGGACACTAGCTCTGATGCCAATTGTTAGAATTAAGGCGGCATATACAACTGAGAGGGGGGTGAATCAGTTGTATACAAAACCTCTAGACCTTTAACCAAAATATAATTCATAATCTCATATGTGAATGATAAACATGAATCCAGGATCTTAACACAGTAAACGACACATAACACCAAGATTTTTTACATGGAAACCCTATTAGGGGAAACCCGCGATGGGGATCAAACCCACAAGATGAATGTAATTTGCTAAAAGCACTATACCATGTTAGGAGTATGTAATAACCCATTCTAATTCTGACCCCAAATTTAATAACAATTTGCAAGTTCACTGCCTTAGCATTTTATCAAACACTTTACATGGATAAACATTTAGAAATTACCACTGACTCTACAGAGTGGTTTTTTGAGAAACACTTGTATGCTTTCTCCAAAAAAAGGAATTATTTGTATATTCATATTCATGAACATTTCATTCCACAATTATGAAGCCAAAGAATAAATAAATAATACCCTGCATCCATATTTTCGTAAGATAATGAAAATTCTGAGAATGAAATTCACTATTGCAAATCTGAAAACAAATCAGTGACAGTCCAGGTCTGACCTTTCATTCATAGAGTGAAGTTTCCCAACTATACATGTGTGGATTTGATTTTTAACTCCTGGAATTAATAAACATTGGTCGAAGTATTATAGTGCCAACTGGAGTGTGCTAACACTTATTTGGATTGAATCACCACTGTTGGAAATTTTACCATGTCCTCTGGAATTCACATACTTCTACATATGCTTGGAGAGATAATCGTCTGTCATCATTTTGTACATCTATCATTTGGTCTATTGAATCAAACTTCGCTTACGCACTTTAGAGCCTAATAAATTTATATTGGCTCAATATAATTTTGTGAGTCCAAAAATATAATAGGAACATCTTTCATTTATAGGCCCTCAATATTCATTGAAACATAAAATATTATTCCTTCCAACTATTAATGTTACCACATAGTTTACCTTAATCGCATGATTATAGTACTGGCAAATATATGTGCTCCATATTAAGGAAAATTATAATACGGAAGAAAAAATTTAAAGTAATTCTTTTCTACAAATATATTTTTATTCAAACATTTCTGGAAATAACTTATACGAAAAATTCAAAACATTTATGGAAATATTTTTATGTGGCAAATTCAACCAAATACCTCTACAACCTTCAATATTGATTACTACAAAAAATAACCTGGTGATTGCTCCTTCCAAAGTCTTCTCTGACTAAATTGATATTCTTTGACTCCACTGCATTTCCCAACTCCATTAAAGTTCATTTGAAGAATCAAAAATAATTCTTCCAAGACCACTTAGGATAGATCTTCCACTAGCGAAAGATGTATTTCCCAGGCATCCATTGCCAAGAACCGATTTGAGAGAATTTCACAAATCAATAAAATAAATTCTTCAATCATATCCTACACTTCTCCTGAGAATCTTATATAGCCAATGCTTTCAGTTACATTCTCGTACAATTAATATTAAATTAATTAATCTTCTATAGTTTTAAATAATTATTTAATACTCATCATTTATTTGATAAAAATATTAAATAAATAAACATAATATTTTTAAACTTTAGAAATTAATTTATCTTTCAAACCTTTTTAAATGGAAACATTACAGAATATTACAAAGGGGAATGTGCATGCATTCAGGCACACTACCTAGAGCTCACTGCTCAAATTGAACAAGGGCTTCAACCCAAAGGAAGGTTCACTACCTTACAACAGATTGTCCAAGCTAGCGAACTAACAAATAGCATCTCTGATATGCCAAAAGAATTCCAATGAAGTACATCAATTCTCTGTCTCAATTATAGATTCCACTCAAACCTCTTCACACACTCTCATACATCTCTCTCACCTTCAAAATCACAAATGATAATATATTTATATACATTACATCAATTTATCTCAACTAGGTTGGCTAGAGACCTAATTACAAAATATTAATTCAATACAACTCAATACACAATGTGATTCATTGAATGTCGGCTAAGACATAGCAATGATCCATAACAACATCCTTGAACATGCTCCAGATCCATAAATCGCGCCACGATCCTTCGCAACACGCTACGCCACCAAGTCAACCAAGAGCAACTAAGAACATCAACACACCACATGAAAATCTTTATTTTCGATCACATAATCCAATACGATCTGCCAACACGAATAGGACACGATCAAGAAACATCAACAATGAAAGATCCTTGACGGGTTCTCTTACTAATCTTCTATAAGTTTTAAAATAATGAACTATATTTTTCTAAGATTTTTGATGGTCTTATAGAATAGACAGAAGTTGCAGAAGGTTTTGTTTCTTTTTGTGTTTTTTTGAGAATATTGCATCAAGTAATGAAAGATGAACACACATATGAAATGAAACTGAAAATATGTAAGAACATTCAATAATAAGAATTGACACAAACCGTACCAAGCAGATTTCTGATTTATATATTCATGTAGAAACCCTTAAGAAAATTTGATGGAGCTTACAAACAACAATGGTGCCCACTGATGGATAGATGGTGGCCACGAACCCAAGATAAAAGATACGACTGGATGCAAGCATTCATCACAGCCAGCATAAAGTGCTCAAGCTACAAATGGCAGCCCTATGCTACAATAATAACGTCCCAACTGGATGAATTTTGCCTCTCTGCTGAAAACCTCTGAATGCAATCTGAATACTCAACACAGATTGGCACCCCTGTCTCTAAAAAATAATGCACAATGCCTAATGAATCCACTGACAACAACTACTAAGGGCTACGTCCCAGCCAGTCCCAAACCTGGGGTTTGCATCCCTGAAGAAGAATCGCTCTACTAGAGAAAATTCGCCATAAACAAGTTTCAATGTGTAAAAGATTCCCATCAATTAGGTTTCCATCTCCTTATATCTCCTTTCCTTTGCAATTTGAACCCTGAAGGAGATTTAAGATTGCACTTTATAATTAAATGATATTTCCAATTATGGCGTCTAAACTATAGAGAAAATATCACTTTATTATAATAAAATAGCTACAACCACCAAAAAGACTCTGGAAGGTGAAAATCATGTAGCAAATTTTGAGACCTTTCTGACAAGCTATAATACATAGGCATATGAAGTCAGAATACCCCTTATTACTCCAAAATGGCTATTTACATAGCCTTATTTAAAATATTAAAATGCTAACTTAGGAAAACATTTAAATATATTAAAATATATCCCAAATAGCCACAGAACGCCCGAAACACCCCAAAACCCTGAAACTGAATATGTCACATGCCTGTGACTGATGCCAGACAACCTGGGACAACTGACAATCTCATCCCTAAAATCTAGGGATGCTCCTAGAAACTAGGAAACACACCCAAATCTCCTGAAACTTAAACCAAGGGATGACCTTATAGAATCTCAAATCTGGAAGCTGACACCACCTCCTAAAAAGTAGGGATATCCCCTAAAATCTAGGAATTGCTTCAAACTGGCTCCAAACTACCTATAAAGCCAAGTTCTGGTCACTGTATGCGCTTAATGAGTCCCTATCCATCTTTGCTAGCCTACGAGACTCCAATAATAAGCCAACTCCTCCGTCTCTAATGTCCACTCTAGAAAAGGGACATGAAAATCCTCCCTTCCCGGATAGTGCTTGTCCACAAGCAATGCAACACTATATCATCACCATCTCAGACATACTGTTTATACTGTATGCAATAATTTTATTGCATCTGCTACTCCACTCTGAGAAAATATGATGTATCCCTAATGGCGGAAACAATTCATCACCCCCCTAAAGTACAAGTGCCATCACAAAACAACTGTTTGAATCCCACATCAAGGCATAGTTCACATTGTACAAGATGGAGGTGAAGTAGATCACGTCATCACTGTTGAGTATCCAACCTTGACTGCCCTCGTGACCAGGAGTCCACACAACTGACCATTCTGCTCCTCTTCATTACTTGAATCAGTAACCAACCCAAAATCAAACCCGTACCAGTCCATGAAAGTCACCCCATAATCTACCTCTACCCAGGAAATAAAACTCTCTGACCGCTCAAACGGTTGTAACCCTGTGACAGACAATACAGACTTTAGAAATGCTAAGTGGACCTGGCCAATGCAACCATTAACCCAGCTAGATTCAAGGCATATGTAGTCTCCAATCAGTAGGGGTATAGCTACCCGCCCCAAAGAGAAATGTGATACCATCAAAGATGATTCAAGCATACCCTCGACCCCTATCATAGAGGCCTCTAGAGTGGCTGATCGAAACATGCGAATCATCCCAGTGCTATGAGAATGGAACCCCTCCTGCCACACAATCCACCTAGATCCCACAGAAAAATGTAAGCCATGCCCCTGGCACAAAGTGCAGGCTCCTATAGCATCCTTTGAAAAAAAAACAGGATGACTCTATAAAGAGACCCATAACAACCACTCACACACGCTCTCGTACTGAATCAGTCTCTTCTCGGATCCCAAGAGAAATAGATCTCAGGACCATAAAAACTGAGATGTATGGGTGACTCAGATCACATACACCCTGAACTCCCCCTGCACACCCAACTAACCTGTACTGAGTGTGTAGACCATCTGCATAACAGTGATGAATACCCATGAACAAAGTTGTACCTGGACTCGGATATCCACACACTATATAATCTTTGCAGTCACCATAACTCTGCAAGTCACCTGCTATTGACTTGCATCCAAAACTCTCATCAACTACTGATGGAAAGAACCCATCCCATAACGGATGATAAGGACTAGCAGCCAACCCACATCTATGTGTCATCAACTCATCAACATGTGGGTCAAATAAAAAATAAAGAGCACTCCTCACTGTGTAATGGCGATAAACTGCTCTGATCTTTGTCAAAGGCTCATCATCCACCAGTCGCGAACCCAAAGATGGCTCCAATCTTGAACTCTGCACAACTGGTTGGACAGGGTCCTGGGTGACCCTCTTAGCAAACCCAACCTCAAAATCTCTATGAGGGAGCATCGTAGTCAAGGTACCTACAATCTCTCTCACCAAACGTCGAATCGTACCAGTACCCCAGATGAGAACACCCTCAGAAGCTTGATAAGATCCCTCCCAAAATTCTGAACACTCAAGAAGGTGATTCAAGAATGACTCTGTGCAGTAGAATTTATAGGTGGTGGCATCCATTTTCTCCCCTCGGACCCATAACTATTCATCGCGTAATTGTCATGTAGCCAACTACCTATCATCACTAGCTATACGATCACTAACAACCAACTCAAGTGATACCATGTCTCCCTGCTGAGCAATCAGAGTAGTGTCATGAACTGAAACACTCATCACTAACGGGTCCACTACACTACCCACAACGTCTTGTACTATATCACTTGACACAATGCTACCAACTGGAGTATCCATCCCAACCGAAATATCCACCCCAATATCAAGCACACTGCAACCCTCTACTGAAGTGCCTAACTCAACTGCACATGTATCTGATGGAAGTGAACCTGTACCTCCAAGACTAGAATCAAGGGTGGATGTACCCCTAACTCCATCACACCCAACAACCCCAACTCTAGACACTGCCAAATCACCAGACACCACAATATGTAACTGCACTGGATCTGGTGTTGGTGTAGACTGAAGCTGCACCAATTCCACAGTCACCTCTGCTAACTGAACCTGTGACTCTTGGAGAGCCAACTGAGTGCTCTCTAAAACCTCAAAAGTCATCATGAGTTCCCGAGTACGCTAACTCACCTCATCCTCTCTATCCAAGAGTTCCTCATATGTTGTACCTCCTCACTCTACTAGGTGATCTCGGTCGGCTACCAACCGAAAATAATCCTGTCTTAAAATTCTGACAGCCTCCCATAAGGCATGAATCTTTGTCAGGGACAGGCAACAACTATCAAGCTCATCATCCATAGGATCACCCCATCCATGAATAGCTAGCAGATGTCGATCAGAATCAAAATTCTTGAATGCGATAACAATATCATACTCACTGACTCTCAACTGACTAGACACGTGATGACTATGAATTATAGGCCTCATATGCATCACCCCTGGCACACTATCTGTACTGTGGATAGAAGTGGCACCCAACATACTCCTCTCAGAAACACTATCCCCTAGTGTGTTGTCATCTGATCTCTGTGAACTAACAACTGAACTCTCATCCTCAAATGGAGTACTAGCAGTTGACACATCTCCATCAAACTCCCCTGTACCTGAGGTAGCTGCTACAGAATCTACCTCCTCAACACTCTCAGCTGCCTCATCCTCTGTAACCTCTGAATAGTCTAGATCCTGAGACCGATCTGTACTCTCCAGCAACTCGAAGTCCTCTCCTAGGGTCTGATACAGACATGACTTGCCACTAATGGAGTCATCCTCATGGGTCACATAGGAAGTATCGGCAGAAAACCAAGATGCTAACAAGGGCTCTACCTCCTCTAGTGACCCGAACTGAACTTCATCTGACTCCCTGCTAACAATTGAATCTGAGTCATGCTGGCATGATTCCGTGTCTACTATCTCAAACTCAACTCTGGTATCACCACATGTGGACTCCGTGCTCAAATCCTCAACACAAGAGAATACTAGCATCTCCTACACTAACCCCATCTCGGGATTGCCGCTATCCTGGTCTGTACTATCTGACTCCATCTCCTCAAGGCAGTCCTCAAAAGTGGTATCCTCCTCCTCTGGCGATCCAGAGTCCACCGTCATATCCTCCAACACTATAGCACTCCCACTATCAGCAACTCCCTCAACATCGACCATAAGACTATCGTCCCGGCAAACTAAACTGGAGCCACTAATTGTCTCTATAATACAATCCGGTATTTTACAAACATCAACTACAGGTGTCAACTCCTGATGTATCACTGGACCATCAACTGAGTGTTGAGTCTCCATGCATCTGTTAGTCGGTGTAACTGTCATGTTCTCGCCCACTGAGATAGGTAATGACCATATAATAGAAGTGTGGGGTAACTCAACTGGAGAGGCATTGATCTCTGGAACTGATGTCCTAGGCCCACGTGCAGCTGTGAAATCATCCCGCAGGTCTATCCTGACCTCCCTCACCGTGTCAACATGTCTCGTATCCAGTGTCTTGTGAGAAGAAGATCTACACAAGAGTGAAACCATGTAACTAGTCGCCTTTTCAATAGTAGTCGGATCTGACAACTATTCACTAAGCATGTTCTGAATATCCCGACTATGATCCAACTGTCTACCCAAGGCATCAGTTTTCCTTTTAAATTCAGACAAACTATCTGATGGTTTCTTCTGTCTACTATTATACGGTTTCACCTGTCTACTAATATAAATTCCCCTATACCTATCCATTCAATTTCACTATAGTGTTGATCACTCACTTATTTTTTTTACAAATTCCCACAGGCTGGTAAGAAAAAGGCTCTGATACCATTGAAAGATCCCTGACGAGTTCTCTTACTAATCTATTGTAAGTTTTAAAATAATAAACTATATTTTTTTGAGATTTTTTATGGTCTTATAGAATAGACAGAAGTTGCAGAAGGTTTTGTTTCTTTTTATATTTTTTTGAGAATATTGCAGCAAGTAATGAAAGATGAACACACATGAAATGAAACTGAAAATATGTAAGAACATTCAATAAATCAGAATTGACACAATTGTACCAGGCAAATTTCTGATTTATATATTCATGTAGAAACCCTTATGCAAATTCGATGGAGCTTACAAACAACAATGGTGCCCACTAATGGATAGATGGTGGCCACGAACCCAAGATACAAGCTACGGCTGGATGCAAGCATTCATCACAGCCAGCGTAAAGTGCCCAAGCTGCAAATGGCGGCCCTATGCTGCAATAATAACATCCCAACTGGATGAATTATGACTCTCTACTGAAAACCTTTGAATGTAATCTGAATACTCAACACGGATTGGCACCCTTGTCTCTGACAAACAATGCGCAATGCCTAATGAATCCACTAACAACAACTGTTGAGGGCTACGTCCCAGCCAGTCCCAAACCTGGGGTTTGCATCCCAGAAGAAGAATTGCTCTACCAGAGAAAATTCGCCATAAACAAGTTTCAATGTGTAAAAGATGCGCATCAATTAGGTTTCCATCTCCTTATATCTCCTTTCATTTGCAATTCGAACCCTAAAGGAGAATTAAGATTGCACTTTATAATTAAATGATATTTCCCAATTATGGCGTCCAAACTATAGAGAAAATATCACTTTATTATTATTAAATAGCTCCAAGCACCAAAAAGACTCTGGAAGGTGAAAATCATGTAGCAAATTTTGAGACCTTTTCGATGAACTATAATACATAGGCATATGAAGTCAGAAAACCCCTTATTACTCCAAAATGGCTATTTACATAGCCTTATTTAAAATATTAAAATGCTAACTTAGGAAAATATTTAAATATATTAAAATATATCCCAAATAGCCACAGAACACTCGAAACACCCCAAAACCCTGAAACTGAATATGTCACCTGCCTGTGACTAATGTCGGACAAATTGTGACAACTAGCAATCTCATCCCTGAAATCTAGGGATGCTCCTAGAAACTAGGAAACACACCCAAATCTCCTGAAACTGAAACCTTATAGAATCTCAAATCTGGAAGCTGACACCACCTCCTAAAAAGTAGGGACATCCCCTAAAATCTAGGAACTGGCTCCAAACTACCTGTAAAGCCAAGTTCTAGTCACTATATGCGTTGAATGAGTCCCTATCCATCTCTGCTAGCCTACGAGACTCCAATAATAGGCCAACTCCTCCATCTCTAATGTCCACTCTAGAAAGGGGACATGACAAACAAGCAACATGATATACCATGACATCAACAGGAACAACTCTGTCTTCATAATTCATATTCATATTTGCATTGTTCATCAAGAACACTAATCAACAACCACTGTCCTAAAAGAAAAATAGCTTGTCAGCAACCAAATCATGAACCACTTGAACCGAGGACACACATCCAAGTCTTTAACTCATCACCAGTTTAGCAACCAAGAATATTGCATAACCGATCCACATCGATCCAAGAACTGAAACAGTGTCTCTGACTAAACAACCAAATTACCAAACTCTGATAAATCCTTCGTAGCACACTCAAATCAATATGCGAACCTTTGTAAGTTGACACATATCAACTACAAACATCAATGAAACAATTTGTACCTTCGCAGCATCTGATATTCAATGTAGTATTTGTACCAAAGTACTCTTCTTACTGAACATCTTAGGAACACACAAGAACACTATCACCAACAATAGGAATATTTTGACATCAATGACAAAACATTAATGTCAGCATATATATGCATAATACTCAATAATATCTCAACATGACGTCCATCTCTTTGTCAAGATCAATGCGAGCCTGAACAAGAGCATCGTAAAACTCATTGGCATCATCATCTCATGGCTTTACAACAAGCATTGTTAGATCGTCAAACTTGCTCACTGACCTCTCTCTATGTGGCTCTTTCTTCACACGTGGTGCCTTCCCTTTGCTTATATCTACGACCCACTGTTGAACGCCCTGCCTTGGAATCGAAATTGGAAGTGTTTTTGTTGTTTGAAGATGTGATTGTTGTATTCAAAGCCTGCAAAAAAAAACTAGGGTTGAAAGATGAGATTTGAGTGGGACATATTTTAAAAATCAATATTTAAAAAATATTTTTGAGCGGGAGATATTTTAAAATTTTCGTATAACATGGACCAAACAATTGTAACCACCATTAAAATAAACACTATAACTGTTGTTAAAATCTAATTTGTCATACCATGTGTTCAACAAGTGGATGATGGAATGATAGCATGGTAAATGTATGTTATGACATGTTAACATGCTTGTTACCATGTCATTTTTTGTGTCTATATAACTATTGCTCAAGGGGATCTCTTTTCACTAAATGTTCAAATTTTGTAGTGCTAGGTTTTAATCTCAAGATTAAGCTTTGGAGAACCAAACCATGCCAATCAACCTACCCTGGTTAGGAACAAACCCTATTAATTTGAAACTATTTAAATTTGAGGCTTAAGTATTTTCACAGCCCTTCTTGTTGAGAGATCCTTGGAGTTTGGTGTCAATTTAGATTGTATGCAAAAAAAAACATTTGGTTGCAGTCTACAATTCTCTTTCTGAATTGTGTGATGTCCCCAAATTTTTAATAAAGCGACTTAATTAAATTAATTAATTAATTGGTCCCAAAATATAAATAATATTATAAAGAACCTTTAATTAATTGATAAAAGGGGGGCAAAATAATAATATAATAAATAAAATGATGTTGGCCCATGGTAACCTTCCTGAAACTTCTTTAGAGGTCTTTATAAGGCGATGGTTGGAAGCGTAGGAAAGTATGGTGGAGTTTATGTTTATTTGTATTTGTGATTGCATTTGGAATTACGTATTTGGTTGTATGCAGTTTTGGAGGTGGAAGATCCTCTCTAGTATGTATTCGAAGTTTGGGTGGGAGGCATTCCTCACCCTAGTCTCGCGTTGGAAATATCGCTCTGATATTCCACATTGTGCTTCAAATTTGTGAAGTCTTCATTTGAAGACAAATTTGTATTAGACAGAGATATCTTATATTGTGTTCTAAATAATAATGGCGATATTGATTCCTTCTGGTAAAATCCATACTTGCTATCTGACCTTGGATGTAATTGTCTAGCTATCTCAAATATGTCGATTAGTATTATATTTGTGGCATCGCTAGTTTCGTTGCTTTCATTAAAGACCTGGACGAAAATTGTGTGTAGGTCATGTACAAGTTTGGCCATAATGAATTCATTTAAACTACCATTATACATTGTTGTACGGTTGTGTTGTAGAAGTTGGCATACTTAGCCATACATACATATCTATCGTGCGAGAACCTGGTTGTATGGATCTCTCTGTCATACAAGAACCTTGTCATACATGCATCTTTGTTGTACGCGTGCAGTTGTCATACTAGAGGGAGTGTAGTGTCGTACGGAGTTGTTCGGTACATCATAGTGGTATCAGAGCTAGTGATTCTACTAGCCTATCGGAAGAATCATGGTGCCAAGTGATGGAATGGAAGATGGATATGTGGATATGACAGTCTTGTTGAGGAAGCTTAGAAGTTAGCAACTTCGCCAGACACTAGCGAGAGGACAAAAGAAGATTGGTGAGACTTTGTTCAGTGACACGTCACGCGCACAACAGACCAATACAAGACTGACGATGTCGACTTTCCCTCCAAGGAGCCAGCAACAACCCTCTTTGGCTAAGTCCCTGAAGCAATTCAAGCAGGATTAGATTGAGGGTGGATGGTAGACAGACATATCTCTCAAGGACTACATAGAACTATGAATGAAGTATCCATCCTCTAAGGGTATTAGAGTCTACAACAATAATCTGAAGCAAAAGATTTACAATGCGTTGCATGACACCTTAAATCCCAAAGAGGATAAAGTCATGCTCACAAATCGGCTTCAGCAACAGGAGGATATGGACAAGCAAGAATCAACAATTATTCCTTCAAGTGAAGATTACCCAAATTTTCAAGGCAACCAAAAAGGTGAAGAAGATGCTTTCACAAATTCCATCAACTCTACACTTGTTGATCAACTTGATGGAAATGCGGGCTCTATCAATGATCATTTAAATGAGTAGGCTCTACCAGTGGTTGATCAGTCTCTTGAAGATACAGACTCTACAAATGATCCCTTCCAAGAGCAATCTCTACAGTTGGTTGAATATGGAACTTACCGTTTGGTTGGGCATGAGGCATGCATGATTGTCATCTCTTCATGTGAGTGGCTTCCTCATGGGAAGAACCAGTTGTGTCTAAGCTTTGAGATTTCAGACCATCATTTTTTGCAAGAGATTGATTGGCATGGTAGCATGGATGTGTTTGATGATTGGCTTTAGAAGGATCCTGATGACTAGGCATGGCAACGTTTATATCAGAGTGAAGCAGCGGAAGCTTGATGGAGAGTTACTCTTCTTGCCTACATCCAGGTGTGTGCATGTGGTCATGTTGCGGCATAGAGATTTCAGTGGATATGGCTATCGATGTTCGTGCTTGGTTTGGGATCCTAGAGCATCGTAGTAGGCAAACCGTTTGATGACGGATTGACTAAGGCCAAGCAATCTTTGGGTGGCGAGGATTTGTAATGTCCCCAAATTTTTAATGAAATGACTTAATTACATTAATTAAGTGGTCCCAAAATTTAAATAATATTATAAAGGACGTTTAATTAATAAAAGGGGGGCCAAAATAATAATATAATAAATAAAATGATGTTGGCCCATGGTAACCTTCCCAACACTTCTTTGGAGGCCTTTATAAGGTGATGGTTGGCAACGTAGGAAAGTATGGTGGAGTTTATGTTTCTTTGTGTTTGTGATTCCATTTGGAATTGGGTTTTGATAGGCAGCATAGGAAAGTATGGTGGAGTTTATGTTTCTTTGTATTTGAGATTCCATTTGGAATTGGGTATTTGGTTGTATGTAGTTTCGGAGGTGGAAGACCCTCCCTAGTCTGTATTCGCAATTTCGGTGGGAGTCATTCCTCACCCTAGTCTACCTTTGGAAATATCACTATGATATTTCACATTGTGCTTCAAATTTGTGAAGTCTTCATTCGAAGACAAATTTGTATTAGACAGAGATATCTGGTATTGTGTTTTGAATAATATTGGCGATATTGATTCCTTCCGGTAAAATCCATACTTGTTATCTAACCTTGGATGTAATTGTCTGGCTATCTCAAATACGATGATTAGAGTTTCGTTGTTTCATTAAAGACCTAGATGAGTACTGTGTAGAGGTCGTGTACAGGTTTGGTTGTATGGAATTCATTTGAACTACCATTATACATTGTGTATAGGTGTTTTGTAGAAGTCGGCATGTTTTGTCGTATGGACATATCTGTCGTTTGGGAACATAGCCGTACGGACATCTCTATCGTACGGGTGTCTTGTCATATGGACATCTCTGTCGTATGGGAGTCTTGTCGTACATGCATCTTTGTTGTACAGGTGCTTAGTTGTACGAAGGTGTGGGCCTACTTCGTCGTCGTATGAGCATCGAGCCTTGTTGTTCATGGAAGACTAGGGAGCCAAGAGTATTGGTCTTTGCTGTACGGGTAGGAGGGAAGTGCCCTTAGCATGAGTGTAGTCATACATCAAGATGGAGATGGAAGTTGTCAATATAGAGGCGAGAGTCTAGTGCCGTACGGAGCTGTTAGGTACATCACAAATTGGCAGCCATCAAATTTGTTTAATTTCAATGGAAAGAAGCCAATTTTCCAGCAGTCCATCTCTGCATTTTTATTGGTTTCAATGCAGCTGCTTGAGAATGGTCATATGTCCTGCATCATTTAAACTACCATCATACATTGTGTACACGTGTGTTGTAGAAGTTGACATGTTTTGTCGTATGGACATATCTATCGTGTGGGAACCTGGCCGTACGGACATCTCTGTCGCACGGGTGTCTTGTCGTATGGACATCTCTGTTGTACAGGTGCTTAGTTGTACGAAGGTGTGGGCCTACTTCGTCATCGTACGAGCATCGAGCCTTGTTGTTCATGGAAGACTAGGGAGCCGAGAGTGTTTGTCTTTGTTGTACGGGCAGGAGGTAAGTGCCCTTAGCGTGAGTGTGGTCGTACGTCAAGATGGAGATGGAAGTTGCCATACGAGAGGCGAGAGTCTAGTGCCGTATGGAGCTGTTTGGTACATCACAAATTGGCAGCCATCAAATTTGTTTAATTTCAATGGAAAGAAGCCAATTTCCAGCAGTCCATCTGTGCATTTTTATTGGTTTCAATGCAGCTGCTTGAGAATGCATGTATGTCCTGCATCATACTGCTGCATCAAGCTGGAGTTGGCATGGCAGGGTGACTATTGTTGCAGATCCTACTTATCGAAATATTAAACTTTTATCTTTTGTATAGTGGCTTTTCAAAAGCTTTTGTCAATACATTTGCAACCTTTTGAGTCTAAGATGTCAAGTTTGTTGTGTTATTGACCTCCACGTGTACTAATAGAGCTTAGTGGTGTGCATTTTGTGCTTTGTGGTTCTCCATTGTGATGCCCTCATATATGCTTGTGGAGGGAATAATCCCCTTTTTACCCCCCCCACCCCCCCATGGATGGCGAAACCTATCTCTTAGCAACCTAATATATCCTTTCCTTAGTCCCCAATTCAACATGATCCCCACTTGAAAAATCACCCTGCACTGTACAAGGTAAGAGAAGTAATTCCTTGTTTAAACCTATTTAATTGCCATTCAACAAATTTTGACTGACTGTCATAAGATAGTTGCATGGTCTCAACTCTTTATCTCAGGTAGTTTGAATTCCTCAAAACAAATACCTTAACCTGTCTTTTATGCATAAATAAATCCTAACATCCAACAAAATGCATATAGACTGATTCCACTTTAGACTCAAGCATACTAATTTACATTCCAATCCAATCGACATACATTATGCTGCAAGAATATTAATAATTAAACCACTATGTCAAAGATCTTTTAGACAAAAGCCAGTCACTCTAAATTAATGTCCAAATACACATGATATGTCTAAAGACTAAATTAAATTTTGAAAATAAATGATAAGCATTATATGGATAAATTAATATAAACAAAAAATTGCATGTATTGAATGCCACTCAGATAGCATTTCCATACACATCGTACAATAAATGGCAGCAATGAGCTGAGAGCTCATTACTTCATATATAGACAGCTTGAATTGTATACCTGCTCTATATAACAATGGATATTCATACTTTACTAAAATTCATACAGCATATTCCCTTCCTTCCCATACTATTCAGGGAAAATTAATATAAATTACAATATGAAAATAACAGACGTCTCTCCCTCTTTCAAATACCAAGCATACTGCACTGCCTGTTTCGCATATTCAACTCTATTGCCTCTGCATGGAATAATATACAAGTGTAGACCATGAAGGATAAGAAGTTTTGAATACAAAGGCAGGTAGTTTCACAAGTTATTATTTTAGTAGAAGGGAATGCTAGAATGCCAAGATTGATGTAATTTGGTGGACATATATAAACAAAATAACAGTATCTTCTAGCTGAGCAAAGAATAATTTTCTTCATATCCATTCTGTAGGAATGCAATATGTCCTTGCAACTAACGCTTAAGACATTTCCCCCATGGACATCTCTAATGTCTTTCTCTTTCCAAATCAACTGAATTCACATTAGGTTGCCAGAATGATTCCATACGTGGTTCTGTAAGGTCAAGTAATTCTTCCTCAGATGATCTGCGAACTGGATTATCTGATGTCAATGAAGTGAGGCTTTTCAAGTAGTCAGCAGCTGTCACGGGAGATGAAACTTTTACAATACCCTGCTTTAGTTCTTCTTGCAAGGACAGCATTTCCTCAAGTCCCAAAAGTAAGGTGTTCCCTGCTGCCCATTTTTGAGATAAAATTTTCTCAAGCTCGGGATCAAAGGAAGAGCCAGTCATTACAGACGGTGTATTGATGTTTTCTGATGGAACTGAGCTCTCATCCAAGTCAAGATCTTCTTCCCGACTAAAGTTATAGTCACTGCAATCAGGATACCATGGCAGGGCTAAGGGAATCTGCAATTAGATATATTCCCACTCAAGTAAACTAGAAATCAGGAACAATCATTAGGAAATAAGTTCTGATTGACAAAATAAATTTGGCAGACACATTGAAACAAAATGCAGAAATATAACTTAATACACAATAATTCAAACTTGGAAAAGAATTTTTTAGCCGTAGAGGATAAGTTCTTGCAAGACTCATTTTATGTCACTATATCACTATATCATGATTTTAAATAAAATCCTAAATGCATAAATGAAATACATGATCTAAGATTCATTGCACAAACCCCCCTTAATGACATTTTTATCTTTCTTGCAAAAATTGACTTTTAGGAATTCTGATTTTCGCATCTACAGGTCTGATTTTCTGCCCTTTAAAATTCAGCTTTCCTGCTTAAAATTGCATCTCTGCTGGAAATCAGGGTTTTCTGTTAGGGTATGACAAACATTGGGATTCAATTCACCTTAAAATGGCTTGACAATTTGTCTTCCAATCTAAATTTTGTCTTCAAATGTCTCGCATCTCTCCTCCATCTTCTTAAGTTAGCACCTATTTAGGTCTGATCTGCATTTAGTTTGTTTTGAATTGTGCTCAAGAAGCTGTTATGAGATCTTTATTTAAAGCCTTCAAACAAAGAGTCGCATCTCTTGGTATAGGAGGCCGACTTTGTATATTGCATTTGCTTTATACCGACTTCCTCAACATTTTACATTTTCTCCTCCAAAGTTTGAATTGGTCCCTTTGATGAAAGCGACTTCTTCAGCATTATTGCTCTTAATGTGGGCAGAAATTCGACCTATGTAAGGATAGTTCCTTATTTGCTGGGCGGGATTTTATTTTGTCTAAGGATTTTTCGCCATTTGCTGTTCATCTCCTCCATTTGATTAAGTCAGCTGACCTTGTTTCTTGAGGTTTGACTTGTTGAAAGAGGTATAAATGTAAGTTTGAGTTCTCCAATCCAAAACACAATTCACACTTGACTTTCTTCTGCTCTCAGTTGGCCTGATCTGCTCTGATTTTCGCTTTTTCTGATCTGCCTCTAGTGAACAATTTCATGACTTGCAAGGATTTTCATTACTTCCTTGGGCAAATTTGAGACATGTCTAGGGATAAAGTTGGGCGTGATTTCCATAAGTCTAAGTATTTCCCCAATTAGGAGGGCGCATATTAGACAAGGGTGAGGATTAATCCTTATTAGGAGGGTGCAAATGAGACATCCTCAAGGAAACTTCACAATTGCTAAGCAGAAATTAGACAAGTCTAGGGAAATTCCTCAATTATTGAGTGCATTGGAGAGGTGTTTAAGGAAACCCCACAAGAGCTCAGCGCATTTTAGATGTCTCTAAGGAAAATTCACCAAATTTGGGCGCAAATTCCACGTGTGAGGATTTTCCTCCTTCGTGTGAGTGGAATCCTCATTTGTTTATGCTTATGGATTTTCAAACTCCCTTGGGCGGAAATTCTATGTTCTTGAGGATTTTCAAGCGGAATTTCAATGATGCTAAGAATTTTGCACTTTGCTGGTAGGAAATTCTACTTGGCCAAGGATTTTCCACTTGAAACTTTGATTTTCATGTTTCCCCTTTTGGTTAAGTGTTTTCTCATTTCGATTTTGAGATTTATATTTCAAACAAGGAAGTCTTCTTTTTACACAAGGATTTCCCTTTCACTTAATCTTGAATTTCTCACATTTCTTGATTTCAAATTGCAATTGATTCCTCCTCTGGGGTGGAAATTTGAGGATCTCATGGATACTTTGTTAGGATTTTCACGTCCTAAGGACTCCATGTCTCTAGATGGGGGAAATGCTAAGCTGTTGAGGATTTTTCAAGGTGGGATTTAGCATGTCCAAGGGACAACTTTCATTCTGCTGGGTGGAAATTCCCTTTGTGTAAGGATTTTGAAATCAGATTTTAGCATGTCTTAAGGATTTGTGCAATCAGACCTTGAATTTCCCAACCTCAAACAAGAATTTCTTATTTTAATTTAGGAATTCACACTTTTGCAAAGGTCTTTTCATTTTGAACTTAGAATTCCTAACTTGAATTAAGGACTTATCATTTTTCTCATTTTTTCCCTGCCTTCTTCAACATTTTGCATTGAAATTTTACCTTTCACAAGGATTCTTGAATGAGAAAATTGATCTTGGCTGAAATTTTGAGATCAGCAAAAACTTCATTTGATCCCTAAGGGAAAATCGACCCTATCAAGGATTCTAAGGCGAGAACTTGACCTAGAGGTAGATTTCCTAAAGGAAATCCTCCTAAAACTTGGATTTTGCAAATGAGACTCAATCCAAAGAAAACTTCTCCTCTCCAACTCTCGACCTAGGACCTCTTGACTTCACTCACCCATTCCCAAACTGCTAGGAGACTAAGAAACCTGATGAAAATGTTGCCAACCTAAGGAATCTAGCCAAACACTAAACTACTAAGCAAAAAAGAGAGGGGTGGGGGGTTCCCCATTTGTAATGGAGCGTGTGTTTACAACACAATAGTGTGTTCTTGAAACCTGACATTTGAGGATGTACAATAAAGGCGTGAGTGACTCGCATGAAGACTCTAACTACAGTTTATAAATAGGTCCCTGACTACATTACGGATTTGTTGGGTTTTCAGCCCGGATCAGAGTCCGGTTCACACCAAGTCTAGGCACAGGTCCTAGTCCCCTATAGGTGTGGACAAGGTGCTGCAAATCCCACCTGGGTTAATCCAGGTACGCCTATAGAACATATCCAGGCAAAATTAGGTGTGTTTTGCAGCACCTAAACTGGGCACTGTTTTCAACTTTTTTCACTTCCTAATAATTTTTTTTACCTCGTGGATTGGCCTTTAAAAACAGCTCCACACAAAGTAGAGACAATGTATGTCATAAAGAAATTAAAAACCAATAGTTAGAATTCCAAAACCTATGCTGCTTTCTCATTGTTTATTTTAAACATTTTGTATCCAACAAAAGTGCATATATAGAGATTTAATCATTTAAGATTTGTTGTAAAGGCAATGAAAATATTAGGTACAAAACATCATTGATACATAAACGTACTATCTATAAATGTTTGAAGATGTCTTCCCATTTTCAATAACTCACAGTATAAGAAGTGAGAACTCAATCTGGAAAATGTCAATGATCATTACCTGTGCACCGTTCTTTGGCAATAACACACTCTTCCTTGCATTTTCTGGAATTAATGTAGCAAGAACATGCACAGCTGCAGTCATTGTGGGTCTTGCCTCTGAATCCATTTGCAAACATGCCCTTGCTAACTGAGCCATTTTGAGCATACCTTCCACTGGAAATACATTCTTCAAGGTCGGATCTACAATTTCACTGAGCACTTTATTCTCATCTTCTAAAAGAGGACTAGCCTGCACCATGATTGGCAATTGTTGATTCATAATTATTAATCATTAAGTAACTAAAGTTGATGATCCATTATCATGGCAAAAGCATTGCTAAAAATGTGCAATAACACACCAAACATCAAAAACTACATTGCAAATTCAAGCATAAGGAAGAGATCAAACCGATGGGATTTCTCAATTTTGACACTACATATTGAGACCATTCTCCTGTGCACTTAGGTATGCATTTATTTCTAGAGGAAAGTTACTACAGTTTTATTTTAAGAAACAGCAAAATGAAATTTCAAGGTATTTTCTATATTAATTAATATAAAAAGTATGCATACAGACAATATGAAAACAAGGCATAACAAGGAATGACATATATCAAAATCACAAATTACATCCACCATTATTAGGGAAGCATGAATGATAGGACAATTTTTATAGGAATACAATGCAGCCATTACTGTGTTGCTAGATACAATTCCTCAATCCACACACCAAGGTTGCAGGTTAGTATGTACCTTTCCAGGCATGTTGCACCTAGATAGCCCTTATTTACATGGCATATTTTCAATCACATTTCAGGAATGTGAATAGCAAAAATGTGACCATAGGGATCCTTAGGAGCCTGATGGTTTTCTAATAAACAAGAAAATAGAGATTACTATTAACTCCTTGAGCAAGTTGAAAGTATAAATTGCTACTAAGAAATTACAATCCCCAACCTTTATGGCAGCGGTCTGATGGTCAAGCCTGCACACTGGCTCAAGAGGGGCCAAGGTTCAAACCTGGCAAAATTTAAGGTGAGTTAAATGAATAGCTTATGTGAAGAGGTGAAGGAATCATGATGCCGGACCTGTAAACCATGCACCACATGGGTGTGCAGTGCGACCTGTTGCCATTATTTTTGTCTTTCAGGCAAAATGATAAGGTAATTTCATTGATCACCAAATTTTTTTAAAGTTTACTGTTTATGCCTTTCTAGGGGATCACTTGCATTGCCTTCATTCTCAAAAAATTGTGTTTTTTTTTACTTAGTTAATGTGAGAAGAATGTTTTCAGCACAAAAACCATTTAGAAGTCAAAAAGGTTGTTGGCGGGCTTTGTTGATAAAAAGATTCTTGTTTTGGCCGAGTTACTTGGAGAGCCAACCAATTTTAGTTAGTGTTTTAAAATATGGAGTTTTCTTCATAACTGGAAGCCCTAGCTGTCATGTTTCAAACAGCATACAAAGAAAGTGGAGCTTTGATGGCCGCCAAAGAATGAGAAGTGGTTCTAGATAGCCCTATTTTCTTGAGAAAGAGGAGAGATATTTCAAAATGTAGTTGTTCAGCTGTTTGCATGTGGAGATAAGGTGAGTTTTGCTCTTTTTTTTCTTGCCTTCTTGCCACCTATGCATTTACCAAGTAGTTGTGAGCAACAGCTCCATTTCCATGAGGAAGAAAATTAAATACCCGGATATTAAAGAGAAGGGCAGAAATGTCAGCATTAAATTGACATGTCAAATCTAAAGCATACCTGGATATTAAAGAAAGAGCAGATGGTGGTTTTGTGTAACATTGCAGGCCCAAAGAGATAAGCAAGAGTTTGAGCCCGTAAGTTGTTTACTTATTCATGAACCACATTGCAGACATCTTGGGGAGATTTAATGTTGATTTTAGGTGATTCTCTCAAAGAGCAGTACATTGCAGCCACTTCGAACAGATGTTTGGCACGTTACATATACAAGGAAAGATTTTAGGAGGATTTGAAGTTTTCAAGATACAGTTTCAGCATGGTTTCATGAACAGAGGAAAAATCAGTAGTTTCATTGAAGGGAATGCCATAGATTTGGTCAAGAGGAGATTAATCATTAAGAGAAGCAGAAGATCTTCCATGAGAATAGAAAATACATAAAGAGAAGGGCAGTTTACAAGGGGTTATGACAATAGATTATCCAGGGAAAAGAGTGGTTAATGTACAACTCTCCCTAATCTGCCAATCAACGAAATCAGAAAGGTCTTTCTATTGCTGTTTGACAGAGTGCCACTGGTTCAAAAAGGTCTTCTTTCTATTCATTGATCTATACGATGATTTTGTCTGTCCATTGGGAGGTTTTCTACTGTTTCTGTAAAAATATCTGTCTTTCAAAGAGTACATTCACTGATTTGAAAGGCCTTCTATTTGAACATGCATTGATATGCACTGTTCTAGAAGGTGCTCTTGCATTGTTGTTACAGGGTATAATTCACTGCTTTTAAGAGCTTATAGAAAGGAAGGACAGACTTCACAGATGGAGATGGCTTGTCTTAATCTTAGGATTAGAAAGGGAAAAGGACAAAGTGTCAGTAAGAAAAGAGATGACATAATTTCATAAAGCACAAAGATGGAGGCATGTTGCAAAGACCAAGACAAACATGAAGATGAGGAGAGCATTGTTATAGAACTTATGACAACAATATAGAACAGCAGTGACTATTAGTATGATAGTGGGCAGCAATGAAAAGAGCGGTCATTTTAGAAGAGCAATAAATAGTTTTCAGAGCAGCATCACATTCATCTTTATGAGAGTCATGACAGTCATAAGGCTAGTTAGTTGTAAGGATGGGACAATGAAAATAGGAGATGTCTCAATCACAGAGGAAAGGGAGACAAGAAAATTCAACTTAAGTACATTCAAATACAGCATTAAGGATAAAAACAGAGTATAGATGACAGTCTAGAAAAGAATGCAGCTTTACTTGGTGAGCATGCAATGGTCATTCCAAGCTAGTTGTCAAATGGATGCACTTTACATGAGACTGTGGGTCCAAGTAATATGTCTTTGTGTGGGGTTCTCTTGTAAATGTGAATGCAAAGAATTTGTAAGCATACAAGTCAAGAAAATGTTAAATGACAGCCAAAAGGGGGTGACAGTCTACATAAAATGAAAAGAAGCTCAAAGGACAGTTACATAATGGACAGCTATGACACAATGAACAGTCAAGGGGCAGTCTATGGTTTGGAACACAGTGGTAGAGGTCATATACTTATGCAGTGGAAGACATGAAAAACAGTAGGAATGAAGGTACACATAGAAGACTATGACAGTGCATTTTGAGGACAGCAGATAATAAGAGCACCAAAGAGGCAGATTATGTTTTTTTAGTGTCATTCAACATGCGTAAGATGCTTATTATGGATAAGTATGTTTGGGGGCAGCATTTTGAAATCTTAATCACACATTTTGAGGCAGTTTGGGAGTTTTAAGTGACCTTTTTCTCTTCTATCCGACCCCAAGGTTTCTTTCAGCTTAAAAACATACCAGATCACATGCCTTGTGATGAGCCTCACCAAAACTGACTCAAAACCATTCACTTGCTGCCCTTGTAAACTCGTCAAAGAGTTGACAGACCAAATCTGACCTTGCTGAATGAAACTTGTTTTGAGTTTTCGAAGTTTTGAAGATACTTGAATTTCTGATATGACCTTTTGGAAGAATATACTAAGTCTGAAATGTTGTGCAGCAACTAATAATGCAAGAATGTTAATGAATTGATGGTGAATATGCATCTAAATCACCATTGGCATTTTAACAAACACTTAGCATGCAAACTAGAAATTATATGGGAGCAGCATAATGAAGTATTTTATTGATAATACTCACGCCAAATAGTTCAAAAGATATAGCATGTAATTCTCAGAACTTATGACAGCAAAAATTAGAGAACCTGGTATGTAAATGCCTGCTGCAAATGATGGTCTCCACTCTACAATGTATATAATCTGCCAATTTAACATGTCCCTACTGTAGCTGTATATAATCTACCGATTAAATGCTTGATTTCTTGATGTATAATGGCAGCCAATATGAATCTCCAGGTTTGTTGTAGATATACCTTCCAATCCTTCAAACCCTAGATGAAATCTTGCACCTATTAGCACAAGTTGGACTCCTGCATGAAGCCCACAATCAGGCAATAATCTCAGCTGGTATCTCACAGCCTCAAAATTGCACAAACACTGAAGAGTCTTCGTTCTCCAATGCTCAACAATGGCAGAAACCTGGTTTCTTCTCTCATTCTTCCAAAGCAACCAAAAGCACATATCATGAATGAATATTATTTTCTTTTGATGCCTTTTTATACCTCTCATCAAGAAGTTGACCCATCTCAAGTGCATTTAATATCATATAAAATAATATTAAAATGTTTGCACATTGACTTTATTAAATGCTTTAATATTTGGCCTCCAAAACATAATTAATTAATTGCACTTTTAATCACTTAAATGAAGGGTCAAAGCCTCATCGAATGTTAAGTGCAAATAAAAAATTTATAATATGCCTTTAATAATTAATTATTAATTATTACATTATTAATAATTAGAATAACATAACTCCATAAATACTCATTATTTCTCGATTCTGTCTAAACCAGGGAACCACTGCATCCACTGCACATCCATCTGCCTTACTAAAAATAGTAAGGGTCACTGTCTATCCACCATTGACTTACTATAATTAGTAAATCCCTGAAATCCTAATAAAATCAATGGTGCCAAGAGTCAACACTGCAACTGAGGCCGGTCCAAGTACCTTGCCAAATATAGAAATGCTAGATAAATGAATTACTATAAATAGTAAGTGTACCAAACTGACCTAAACGAAGAGCAACCCTAACACTTCTGACCTCTTGAAGAGAAATTGGCCAACTAAGACCCTCTAACCAACTGACTTAGCCTACAAGGGCCAATGAAAGGCTAAACCAAACCACAAACCATGTAATCTCAAAAAGGGGGCATTACATGCCCTATCTTTTGGGGAGCTAGAGCAGGAATATAGGGACAAGTGAGCAGATATTGGACAGTTGGAGGAAGTTTTTGACTGAATTTGCAGCAGTTCCCAAGCATCTAGGGGCTCTTTAAAGACTCTGAGGAGTATGGAGATGGTCAATGGGGCAGTTGCAAGCCATTATGACACCTTTTTGGAGCAGTTTTGAAGGCCTTAAGTGGCTAAAGTCAGTTGAATCCGACCCAAGCAGTTGGTTGAAGACTTTTCTTCTCTTTATGGCACATGTTTTGTAAGCTATAATTTGTAGCCTTAGTCTTCATTTTTTTAGTTAGTTCTAACTTTCTTTTGCCTAGTATTGTAAACTTGGAGGTTCTTGCTATCAAAAGTCTATGTTGTAACTCAAATTACAGTTCATTTTCAGTTTGAAAAAAGCATTTTCAGAATGTATATTGCTGCTACAGTACCTTTTTATCAATGAAAATCAGGGTTTTACCTTCAATAGAGCTGTTATATTGTGTGCAAGTTTGGTAGTCAATATTTTTTTACATGATTTTTCTTTCCATAAAATCCTTAAAATGATTGCATTATCAACACCTTTAAACAGAATAAGCATGATTTATGTAGGTTGTGGTTTGTGTAAATTGGAAAGTAACCTTGGTTTGTGAGGAATAGCCTTCATTTTCTTCCTTATAAGGTTGTTGAAAATAGCCTTTCCATGAAACGTTTATACATGAACATGTTTGACTCTTGAAGTATGTAAGCATAGTTGAGAGAAATTGATACTTTGTGTGTATTAAGCAGCAACATTAGAGGTTCAGAGTTAAGTTTGGTGCATCACCCCATAGTAGTCATTGATTTCATTTCAAGCATTTCTTTCCCTTTTCCTTTGAAAGTCAATGGGTTTAGGATTAGTATAGGTAAGTACCAAGAGGAAGTCGGCCTTCTCTAGAGGTCCATCTCCATTATTGGTTACCCACAACCTAGAGGTGTTCCCATGTGTCACAAGGCAGCTGAGTTGTAAGCTCAGTAGGGTGCAAGCTTGTGTGATAACACAGCCTTGACAAGAAAATGAAAAAGTTAACCTTCACTACTGGTGTATCCTTGTCTTTGTGTTTTGTTGAATCTTTTGGCAATTCATGTGGACTTCTGAGCTTCCAGAATTTTTGTGGGTTTCCAAAAATCTTATGCAAAGGTCCTGTTTTCATTATTTTATGGTTTGGCTTCAATTACAAGGTAACCTATGCAACAATGTAAGCAATTCTGACTGTAACAGACACTACGCCCTTTAGAGAGGAATTCAACATACTCAAAACCAACATTACTTGAGGTGTCTTCCAATTACATCTTGTAAGGTTGCTCTATCCAGATCTCATACTTCTAACATCTAAGTTCTAAATTGGTCTTTTCTGTAGTAATATACAAATTCATCATCAGCGTTTTGTTACTACCTTCTTTAGATCACTATGTCTTCTATCAGGCAGACATTAAAGATTTCCTCCAATCATTTTAAAGCTGCATAGATTAATTCTCCTTTATATCTTCAGCTGCATTGGCTACTATGAAAATATATAAACAAAAGTTTTCTTTCTTGGTTAATATTATGTATGGATATATGTTGTTTGCACGATTTTAATTTTTGTACAAATACAGCTGTACATGAAAGTCTGGGAAAGAATAAAGATAGTTTGCAACAAAATGGGAAAGTTAATAGATTGCGAGATATTGGAAACTGTTATATATATATATATATATATTGCAAAATAATGGGGAAGTTGGAAGATAGATTGCGAGATATTGGAAACTGCTATATATATATATATATATATATATATATATATATTGCAAAATAATGGGGAAGTTGGAAGATAGATACAAGATATTGGAGTCTCTAGCAAACAGAAACTGCAATAAGTAAAGATGGATATTATCAACATTATGAAGGGATTAAAAGTTAAGACATAGTTTACTTTAATGTAAATTTCCAGGTTGACTTCCACTGTATATTAAAAAAATCTAACAGGCACATGCACAGGTGAGCACAGAACGCAACTTACAGCAACTGAAATTCAGTGGCAATCTTGAATATATAGTTGATATAGATGCATTGGCTTGCAGGTAAGTAGCATTGGACACAAGTTCTGAAAGTATTTGTCATTGCTCTTGATAGTTTCTAGAAATACATGTAAACAATGAGCAATGACAAATTGGAATATAGATGCTAATAGAGAAATCTAATGACTTGGAACAGTAAGCGTCAGAGACGCCAGATAATGTAAAATATATTGTGAAAGATTTTAACAGTAACAATTTAATTGTCATCAGAGCTATCTTACCCAAATAACAAGGCTTTGTTGTCCCTTCGGCAGAGACATGTTTAATGGATGCCTACCACTTATCAGCTCCAAAAGAACTACCCCAAAGCTGAAAACATCAGACTTCAAAGAAGCTCTTCCCATCATTGCATATTCAGGGGCAAAATATCCAAATGTACCTAGCATTCTTGCTGGTGAATTTGATGGACCATTATGATCATTATGTGTGACTGTCTTTGCCATACCAAAATCAGCAAGCTGCATGAAATAATCCATCATCATAATTGTCAACTTTACGTACCATTTCACCATGTCCATCCTAAAACATAAAAACTACCATGGGCAGGCAGGTCAAACATGACTGCAGGATTTAATCATTCAGTTTATTTTTACTGCATTTAACCAACAAAACAATAATTGCAGTGATCTTCCAAAGGATTGTGATTGAAACGGTTGCCTCTTACCTTGGCCCTCCATTTGTCATCAAGGAGAATATTGCTAGACTTGAAGTCACGATGTAAAACACGGGGCACAGCTGCCTCATGAAGATATTCCAGGCCTCTTGCTGCTCCAAGTGCAATGCGGACTCTGGTTATCCAATTGAGAGGTTCCTTACCCATAGTTCCATCCAAATGCTCCCGAAGATTACCATTAGGCATATATTCATATACCAACAGCCTCTGAAGTTCTTTCCGGTGGAACTCTATGCAATACCCAATGAGTGGAACAAGATGAAAATGATGAAGCCTGGACAGAAGCTCAACCTGGTTCACAAAGAAGAAAGAGAATAAGACCACTGCAAACTTGCCTTGCTTCTACCTTTCATACTCAAAACATTAATATCCATCAGTAATTTAACAAACACTTAACTATCTTCAATACCGTGGAAATATTTTTTAAAAATGTTTAAATTGCTGTAACATAATGTGCAATCATTGCATTTTTTTTATAATACCACTCTTCATAAAAACTGATGCCTTCATCTTTGGCAAATGCTTATTCACCTACTCTTAAATTTTTTTGGCTACATTTGAACTTAACCTGGACTATAAAAAGGGATAATATTTTATCTAACCAGGAGCCTTCAAATAACGTAGAAATATTTAGAAAATATTTTAATTGCAGCAAAACCAAATGCAATCATTGCATTTTTTACTATTTTAATACCATATTCTTAATCAAAAGTAATACCTTCATCTGCAGCAAATCCTTATTTACCCACATTTGAAATCTTCTTGGCTGAAATTGAACTTAATTTGAACTATAAATAAGACTGTATTTTATTCAATGGCAACAATCTTCAAATATTGTGACTTAAAAATGTGGATCTCTATTTGGAACTGTTGTGAGCTTTTCACACCATCCCCCCATTGCAAATGGGGATCCCCATCTTTTCGCTTATTAGTTGTAGTGTTTTGGCAGTAGAGTGTCAATTTTGAGCTTCAAGGACTGAGGAGTGGTCAAGCCTCTTGGTCTTTGAGATCGCAAACATAGACAAGTCATAAGAATTTGTGGTCACTAAGGTTAAAGTGCAAAAGTTGGTTAATTTTTTAGGGAAAAATCCAAGTGTTCGGGTGTTTTGGCTAGTTACCTGGTCTCCATGGTGTGTTAGTGCCCCATCTTACCTATGATTTTGCACCAAAATGATGAAATCTTGCAAGTAAAGTACAAAGTCCTTATGAGGATCGATTTTCCACCATGTTTAGACCAAAAGTCCCTATGGAAAATGATTTTCCACTAAGTCCTGATGAAAAGTCCCTTTGGAGGTCGATTTTCCACTCCTAGGTAGTGAGAAAAAAAAAATTTGAGGATCGATTTTCCACTCCTAGACATAAAGATTGAACGAAATTGAGGTAAAGAGGCCAAAAGTCCCTATGCATGTGGAATTTCCACTTCGTCGTTTTAGAGCTTAAATTTCCACTTTGTATGCTAAGGAACAAGTTTGTCCCTATGGATGAGGAATTTCCACTTGTCCTTATGACTATGAAAAGTCCACTTGTCCCTATAGGGGAAATTTTCCCCTTTGTAATGAGCCTGACTAGCTCCTTCTGGATACCCCAATATGAACAACTTTTCTAATTCTGAAAATAAAGAGATTTGATATTTTTTCCAGAACAATTATATAATTCCTTTTTGTAATTCCCAAATAAGTATGAAAACAACCATCTAAGATGAATCTAACCCAACGTTTCAATATGAATAACAGACAATACAATTTCATAGGAAAAAGAAATAGCATCTAACTCCAGCCTATGGATTTGTCAAACTAACTACGGCATCTATACATCACGACAATGATATAAATAAAGTCCAACCTTGTAACCAAGCAGCTGCTAGCAGATTTCAAAAACGCCACCATATTATCTCTCTACGTGGCTGCTAGTAAATTACCACTCCACGAACCAGCAGCAACAACCAAAGAAAACTCACGCTGAGGAAGGGACTATAAACCAGTCAAAGCCAAACGAAATACTTCCACCTCCTAACGCTGAACTATACAAGCACAATTCACCAACATGGAACGTTGATTCAAAGTGCATACAAATTCTGAGAATGCTTCGTTCTCAGCCAACATATAACCTCCAAACCCTTGAAACGTCTGTAGCAGACCAAACTCCACAAGTGCCAAAAATTATTCAACTCCAATACAGTAAGATCTCAGTCCATAAACCAAGCAATAAATATCTACAATCTCCAGCAAGCTCCAATCCGATCGACCTCTTAATGCAGGCCCCAGTTCAATGTGAAAACCAATTTCAGAATTAATTGCACTCTCCGTGTGCCAATTAATTATCAGTAATCTTCCTCAGATAATAATCTCTAGAAGAAATCCAATTCTCTCCTTAGCCACAGAAATACAGTAGAGAGATCTTGCAATTGTTTACCTCAACACAATTGCAGCAGTGAAGAACTCAGAAACCCTAGCCCAAGGCTCAAGAAGAAAAATTATAAAAATATTCAATAGATGATTTTCCTTTCACAAAGCATTGTTTTTATAATTAAAAAGTGTCTTCTCTCACACTTTTTATACTTAGGCACATATTGAATTATATAATTTATTAACTCATTTGGCTCCAAAAATGACCTTTTCACCAATATCATGAAATTATGACACGCAAGGTTCCTGTTTCTTGTGCCCAAGATTTAAAACTTTTCATCCTAGTTCCAACGAGCTATAACACTAAGGTATCCACATATAATACCAACAAAAATGGCAACCTTAGCAAATCTAATTAAATAATAATAATAAACCACCCGTCTTGCGAAAACAACTGAAGAAGCATCCCAATCGAAATCTGTCTGTACAAGAGTGGTCCTAATGATGAAAGATGATGAATGAACCTGACTAAAAATAGACGCTCTCTCCAAGATTCTTGGAGCCCAAACCGGAAGCCAGAAATGAAAACTGAGAGCATCATTCAAATCCTCTAACTCATCTGAGCTCATCGGAACTATCCATTGACTTACTATAAATAGTAAGTTCACACCAATGACCCTCTAAACACCTCGCCAGACCACGAGGATCGCAATAATGACCTGGCACCATCAATTCAATGACCTACTAAAAATGGGGACATTACACCCTTGAGGATCAAAACAAGCAAGGAAGGATGGGAAAGTTATGCAAAATGAATGTGTGGTTTGTCCCTATGGACAACGATTTTGCCCTTTGATGACTTATTTAAGGTTTCAAGAAAAATCCAAAGGTAAGTGTGGTGATTTATAATATCCCTATGGTGGTCGGTTTTCCACCAAGGCTAAAGTGCAAAGAAAATGCAAAGTTAAATGGAACCAAATTTGTCCACATAAACTGCAATTTTCGACTTCAAAGGACTTAGTGAAATTTTTAAAAGGCAAAGTGAAGGATTTAACAAGTCCTTATACAAATCGATTTTCCACCTTGGTGTTGGGACAAAAGGAATCAAAAACATGAATTTAAACAAGTCCCTATACCAATTGAACTTCCACTAAATGGCAATTTTAATTCCACATTCACTGTGGAGTTGAATAGCAGAGGTAAAATCACTTTAAATTGCCATTGGATGACCATAAACAAATGTGATACAAGGAAACACCTTGAAGTTGGAGGCTGAAAAAAGACACTGAGGACAAACCAATCAAGGACCAGACAAAGGAGAAGAGCATCAAACCTAAGCAATCAGCAGTTAGAGGGAGACATCACATTTGTGAAGACAAAATCAGAGTTCAAACACTGAAAAGCAGAGGTCGAAATTGAAAAGGCAAAATCATCCCAATCAACATAGAATTTGCGACCACCTTGAGGGATTTATCATTGATCAATTCAAGTTTCTGCCCAGGATGAAGAGGAGAGTACTAATACAAGTCAAGATCCCACTCAGGCATATCCTCAAATCTAATCCTGACAACTACCAAACCTCCAATCAAGCATTTATCCTTAAAAGGTTTGAATTTCTGCCCAGATGAAGGGCAGATCAGAGCAGAAATAAAGTTTGAAGTGTGTTTTGGAATTGGAAACTCAAGCTTGTATTTATATATTTCCAACAAACACAACCTTCCAAGATAAATACAATCAGGTTGGCCAGGGATAAATGAAAATAAGTTACAAACTCAATAGCACAATCAGGTCAGCCAAAGAAGTAAAACAATTCACAAATTCAAAAACAAATAAAGCAAGCCAGCCTTAATGAGAACCAATTTAATTGCAATTCAAACATAGCCTTGATGAGGTTGGCTACCAAGAAGACATGTCTTTTGGTTTGAAGCACCTATATATGAGAGTTGAGATTCTTCATTTCAAACCCCAGTTCAACTCATTCCAATAAAATAAAAGAAGAGCAGATCCTGAGTGCAAAAATCAGGAAAGAGGAAGAAAAATCAGAACCTAATTTGCTGGAAATTGTGAGATAAAAGGAGTTAAGTGGGAAGAAGACAATTTGGCTTCCCCATTGTGGACTAAAATTTGCGAAATATAGCAGACCTGAAGCGTTAGAAAGTCAGGTTTCCTTCAAATTCTCAATCAGGTGTAGCTGGGAAGCAAGGTTGAAAATGATAAAATCGTAAAATCAAGGTTTGCTGGGCGTGTACAAAAGGAAATTAAATGATCTGAACTTAGGAATTCAGAATGTAAAGAGCCTGCCTGGCTCTTCCTTGAAATTCAATGCAAATTCACTTTACTCTAAAAGATAAATATTTTTGATATTTTCCTTTAAGACGAATATATGTTTTTTTTTTAGTTTTTTCCAATATATGAACCAGAATTGCGATTACACCAGACAATTCTCAACTTCCTTAAACTAATTACAAATCATATTATAATGGTAAAACTGAATTACCATTCAATGATAGCAGTCGTTATTGATGCAAGGTGGGTGCAAATTTAACTACGCTACCTTTTTATCATTCCCAACGTGCTGGCCGCAAGGCATTAAACTATTGGCCATGACACCCAATGTTGATGACGGCTCACACAAAACAATGGCAGCCGCTCCCACTCGTAACACCAGACACAAGCACTGGCCGCGGCAAGGACTTATCGCGTTGAGGATGTCTTCACTGATCTACAATGACTAATACCATCTTTCAAACCTTCCCTTCAAATGGCGTAATTTGATTCCAAACTGCACTGCCACAATTCATTGGTAGTGAACCAACTCAAAGTGCAAAGACATCAAGAAATTTGCAATTCCTTGCTGCTAAAAATGGACAAACCCTTGTTTTTCCAGAATATCGCAAAGCACAAGTTTTTTTAAAATGATAATGGATAACTTCCTCAAGCTTTCGAAACTCCTCTATAAAGGAAGCAACTTCTTCATGAAGGCTCGAACATGAAGCTTCAACTTCACTCCATTCATAACTTAAAGTACCAACTTATAATATAACCGTTTGCAATAATAAATTTGTCAACCAAAGCCTTCATTCACCAAAGTCTAATTCCAAAGTCAAGAAGTCATTAATAAATAATAACTAGACTTTAATTAATGGCCCCAAAACATTAATTAATTAAGTCATGCTCAATTAATCAAATGCATCATCAATCCCAACCCAATCAACTGCTCTGCTCTGATTAAACCATTAAACGAACACCCTACCACCAATAGAAATTGACAGGAGATGACTAACTATAAATAGTAAGCTCATAACAAGAGACCCCCAAAACAAGATATTAGCCCACGGAGGTCACAGTGATGGGCTAATAACTACATCCTTCAGACAACTGCTAAAACAGGGACATCACAATCCTCCCTCCCCAAGATTGCTTGTCCTCAAGCAATCGCAACCCGGGGTGTTGAAGAATATCCTCTGACTCCCAAGTAGCATCCTCAATAGGTAAACCAAACCACTTAATCAAGAACTCTCTAATGACTCATCAACGCAAATGTCTCTCACGAGTCTCCAAAATAATCTCAGGAATCAATTCCAACTTTCCCTCATCATCCAGAGGGGGTAACATAGAGGACAGAACAACATGTTTGCCCAAAGCCTGCTTGAGACGCAACACATGAAAAACATTATGCACTCTGTTGCCCTTTGGCAAATCCAGCTCATACGCATCCTCGCCCACCCGTCTAACAACACGAAAAGGCCCATAGTACCGAGGCTTGAGCTTTTCAACTCCACTCTTCCGAATAGACGACTGCCTATAAGGCTGCAACATCAAATAAACCATATCTCCCAACTGGAAAGAGCAGGCAACCCTCCTCTGATCAGCATACTACTTTTGTTGATTCTGAGCTCTCTGAATATTATCTCACAGTGTCCCAATAATGTCCTGACTATCCTGCAGCAAACCACCTACACTAGGAACTTTGCTATCACTGAAAAGCAAATCCACGAAACTCGAAGGATCATATCCATAAAGAGCTCGGAAAGGAGTCATCTAAATAGGCATGTGATGAGTGGAATTATAACAATACTCACATAAATAAATCCACTTCACCCAAGCTCTCTGCTGAGCAGACACATAATTACGGAAATAGCCCTCCACCCATTTATTAACAATCTCAGTCTGAGGGTGGTAACTAGTACTAGGAGTCAACTCTGTCCCACACAATCTGAATAACTCCTACCATAAGTGACTCATAAATCGGCTATCTCGGTCACTCATTATATTCCAGGGTAAACCATGCAATCTGAACACCTCCCAGAAAAATAAATCTGCAACCTGTGTCACTGAAAAAGTAGTAGTGATCGGAAAGAAGTGAGCATATTTCGTAAACGATCAACTACCACATAAATACAATCTCTACCCTGAGCTTTAGGCAAGCCCACAATGAAATCCATAGAAATGCATTCCCACTTCCGATTAGGAATAGGAAGTGGTTGCAATAACCTTGCGGGATATGTGTGCTCCTGCTTAATCTGATGGCAGAAGGAAAACTCTCAGACATACTGCTATACATCATTCTTCAGGCCTTTCCAAGTAAACCTCTCCCGAACCTGCCTATAGATTTTTAAAAAACCAAGATGTCTTGCTAAGGGAGAATCATGGACATATAGAACAAAACACTCTCGGACATACTGCTACAAATCATGCTTCAAGCATTTCCAAGTAAACCTCTCCCGTACCTGCCTATAGGTTTAAAAAAAACCAAGATGCTCTGCTAAGGGAGAATCATGGAAAGCTCTCAACACTAGAAATCTGACACTTGATCCTAGAACCAACAACACCCGCTCCTTATAAATGATCAGCTCATTTACAAGTGCATACCTGTTGTCCTCTATGGTCCCATCAATAGAACTAGCAGCCCACTGATCTCTAGAATATTCTACAACAATCAAATGCCTCCAATCCTCAGATATCCCTGTCATGGCACACAAATGAAGCTTCCTAGAGAGTGCATTAGCGACCACATTCTGAGTACCCTGATATAAGAAATACCAAAGTCATATGACTATAATTTACTAACCCACTTTTGTTGTCTCTTATTGAGATCACGCTGCCCAAGGAAATACTTCAAGCTGTTATGATCAATTTTAATAAAGAATTTACTACCGACCAAATACTGCCTGAATTTAGCCAAAGCATGCATAATGGCTAACATTTCCTTGTCATGAACACTAAAGACTCTCTCAGGACCCCTGAGCTTCCTGCTCTCAAAAACAATGGGGTGGTGATCCTAGGAAAGTACCACACCAATGCCCTCACCACAAGCATCACAATGCAAATTAAAAGGCCTAGAGAAATCGGGCAATGCCAAAACCGGGCATGATGTCATAATCAACTTGAACTTCTCAAAACACTCTTGTGCCTGAGTGGTCCACTCAAAAGCACCCTTACGGGTCAAATCAGTCAAAGGGGCTGCATGTCGTGAGAAGCCCATAACAAACCTCCGATAGAAGGCACACAAACCAATGAACCCTCTGAGTTGTGTCAAACTCTCGAGAGCAAGCCAATCCAAAATAGCACGGACCTTATCTAGATCCATACGCACTCCCTCTGGACTGATAATGTGACCAAGGTACAGCAAGTCGGTCATACCCAAAGCACACTTGGACTCCTTTGCATACAAGGAAGCCCTATCCAGAATATCCAACACAGTATCTAAATGAGCAAGATGATCATCCCACGTCTTGCTATAAATCAATGTCATCAAAGAAAACCAGAACAAATCTCCTCAACTGACTGTGGAAGACCATGTTCATGGTAGACTCGAAAGTGGCTAGAGCATTAGTCAACCCAAAAGGCATGACTAAAAACTCAAAATGTCCACAGTGACATCTGAAATTTGTTTTCTCTATATCCTCTTCCTGCATCCGGATCTGATGGTAACCGAATCTCAAATCAATCTTAGAAAAGAAGCATGCCCCATGCAACTCATCTATCAGCTCATCAATGCGCGGAATAGGATATATGTTCTTAATGGTCCTTCAATTCAGCATCCTGTAGTCAATGCACATCCTGAGGGTACCATCCTTCTTCACCAAAACAACTGAAGAAGCAAAGGGAGACTTACTAGGCTTAATATGCCTCATAGAAATCAACTCTTGAATCACTTTCTCTATCTCATCCTTCAGGTGCTTGGGGTGCCGGTAAGGAGTAATCATGATGGGCTTAGTGCCCTCCTCAAGTTCAATAATGTGTTCAATACCTCTGCCAGGTGGCCTGCCATATGGTAAATCACTAAACACTTTGGAGTGTTTAGTCCTCAGTTTTTGTATGTCAAGGTGATAAGCTGATTTCCCTGACTCCTCAAGTGTGGGTAAAATTTTGCACTCCGCTGCCCACTCAACTGCATCATGGTGAATGAGACGTTGTATATGTCTAAGTGACATAGTCCTCAAGTTCTCCCCCTGATCCATCTACATCAAACTTCATCTCCATATCTTTGAGGCTGAGATAAAGAGCCTCAATAGAATGTAACCAACTCGTACCCAAAACTAAATCGGTACCCCCCATGTCAAGCACATAGAAATCGGCCTTGAATTCATAATTATTTAATTTCATTGGGAGATCTGGAATCATTCTGTCACATTTCAAAGTATAAACATTAGCCACCTTCACTCTAATGCCCTCAAACTCCTTTGTTTGTATGCCTCTCTTAGAGACCAAACGCTATGAAATTATGTGTGGCTCCTGTATCCAACAAGGCAATGACACGCTACCCTGCTAACAAGCCCCTCATCCTGAAAGATCCCTCTTTCCGCATACTACAGAGGTATACAACCTTGAGGTGGGAATCCTCATCCACCTTCTCAGTGCTAACTGCCTCTTCCAAGCCTTCTTCAGGGTCAACTTGCTGCCCTTCAAAATCAAAATTACGTTCATCTTCATAATACAACTCCATGAGCCTATTTCTACCTTTAGGCTTCAATCGACATTCATGTTTCTCATCATAAGGACCCCTGCAATAGAAACATAAACTCCTCCTCAAATCGCTAAGTGTTTCAGGATCTAAAGGCTCTGTCACTGGTTTATTTAAATCTGGTCCTTCATTTCTTTTTGGAGCAGCTTTGTTATCATAAGGAGAATTTGGTGGTCTTGGAGGAAATTTGTTGCCTTGGGCTGAAAACTCCAAGTCTCTAGCCTTTTTCATAGCCAACTATAAAGATGTAATGTCCCGGATTTGTGATATTGAATTAATAATATTAATTGTTTAATATTGGTAATTCACAATATATACTAATTTTAAATAATTAATAATTAAGGTTGAATATTTAAGTATTAGTTATAATTCTAAACTAATATTTAAATACTGTTAACTTCAATCTTCAAAGAAGTTATATTACAGGAATCCTTTCCCTTATAATGGGATAGTCGAGAGAGTGGAGGCATGCTTGAATATTTCGTGAAGTTGAAACAAGTGGAGACAAAATACTATTCCTTTTGCCAGTTGGATGTCTAGCCTAGTGGAGAGAGCAGCTGGAAATAAAGGCGTGGGAGCGTGGAAACAGCTTAGACCGGAGACAAACATCATTTCCATCAGAACACGGTTCCCAGATTTAACGTTTAGTGCCTTGCGCGGGTGGCCGATATAGTGGGAGGCTTATTCACGGGACAGAATAGCGGCAAGCTTAGATGGAAGTAGAAGCCAACAGGTGGACACGACATATACCGTGTGGAGACAAGTAACAATGGAACAACCACGTCATTCTCATGCAAAGAAATCTGAACTTGGCAGCATCCAGCGCGTCCTCCTAGTGGATGACAGGTATCTTGTCATATCCAACATAACACATAAGAACGGGTCCTCCTAGCAGACGACAATTATTTGTCGCATATGGCATACCACAAAGAACACAAGGTGTAATTTGTTTTTGATACAGCGGCGGGTATTTCAAATGTGACAGATAGTTTCTAGTCATGTGCGACGGGCTTTGCGGAAAGTCTGAAGAGAGGTGATTAACGACTTCCACCACAAACGGGTCGTACAGAAGACAGGGAAGACTTTGATTGTTCTGCCACGGATAGACACAGGTGCACACATTAATTTCAATATTGTATCCGACTGGGGTTATACTTCTATTGTAGACTTGATTCTTTAATTCTGGAATATGAATGGATCCTTACATGAGCATATACATTAAAATGTTAGATGTATCGAATCAGTTTGAAATTGTTACAAATAAAGATCTGGGTTGTCATCGGAATAATCAAAGTGCATAATTTACCATTAGAATACTTGCAATATTTCCCTGAGCATAGCTTCTAGAAACTTGGGAATTTTACAATGGTATCAGAGCTTTAGTCTTGCCAGCATGTGTGGTCAGAACAATCTAAAAACCAATTATGGGGTCAGAAGAAAACTTTTGGTTGGTTAATGCTCTATTAGAACCCAGTGACACGCTTCGCACTCAGCAACCCAGGAAAATTGTTTACAACGTCCTGACTAAACTAGAGGGCAATTTGTATCTAGTGGAACGGTCACATTCACCACTTTTGCATTTTGCTTTCACTTCTGTGAAATTTGCTTTGAAGCAAAACTGGTTGGTGATGCATTCTGATGCTGACATCAGATTGATAATGGCTTCGTGTTTTTGTGAAATTTTGAGAATTATGACTCCACATATGCCCTACGATGTTATTACTATGAAGAAGATATTTTCCTTAATAATTGATAACTTTCAGGATCTAAATGTCAGAAATCTTCATGCTTCAAGAAGGTTTGTCATACTGAAACTATTTGCAGAGGTCAGGGTTAGTAACATCCTGTTGGATTTAGGCTTGCATGATTTGATTTATGATATGTTTCATCATTTCCTGGTTACAATCAGAGGGACACATGGAAAAGA
>MU225994.1:5229872-5241306 GCA_018584345.1 Thuja plicata
ATTTAGGCTTGCATGATTTGATTTATGATATGTTTCATCATTTCCTGGTTACAATCAGAGGGACACATGGAAAAGAGGTTATTACAGCTATGCAGGATATTATGATTCAAACTATTAATGGGAGTGAAACAATTTCCCAATCTCTTTTATCATTGTTATGGACTGTTCTAAAACAGGAATGCGCTATCTCTTCATCTGCGTACTCATTGGTTTGCAATGTAGTCAAGTGTTGTGAGAGAAAGCTCAAGTCCCTTGTGCAGGAAGAAGAGGAGCCGAAGGATGGTCTCACTCATGATGAATGTGACAAAGAGTTTCAGGGAGTCTGCAAAGAGTTACATGACAAAAAGGTTGTATATGACTACACACAAGAGGAAGTTGAATCATCCTGCGTTACGGAACAACAAAATGAATCGTCTCAAGATGGATGTGGAAGTGAATTTCAGAAAGCTCGTACAAAATCACAAGAGAGAAATTGTCTATGATGACACACAGGACAAAGTTGAATCTTTTTGTGTTACAAATCAGTGCCATGACGCAACTATACATCCTGATGAAACTAAAGAAGTGAACTCAAGTTCTTATGTGGGTGAATTAGAAATCAGTATTGATGAATATAAAACAGGGAACAATCATGCTCTCAAGGTTGAGGAATCTATGGTAACTTCAAGTGAGTTGACTATTCATGATGTGGGAAGCGTCACTATTGAAGTAAACGAAACTAAAGATTCATTAGGTGATACAGGCACTAGTTACTGTGATAACTGTGAATCTTTGCCAAGGCGAGATCTGAAGGATCAACTGGTGGTGACAGAGGAAAGGATTGTGCAGGTGTTGTCAAGAACTGACACTGCTCATAAACAAATTGAAAATCTTATATGGACTTTTCAGCAGAAGGAAAAGAAGAATGGAGTTACAAATGGGATTTCCAGTGCATAGTTACAAGCGATCAAGGAAGAATTAGAGATGACAAAATTTGAATACTTGCGATTACTCAAGGACAGGGACATAGCTATCAAGTTTTTTGAAGATAAGGACAAAGGGATAAGTGATTTGGGTTTACAATTGAGTATGGTTTACGCAGAGAGAATGACAAGTGAACATGTCATCCCTTCAAGAATTGGGGAAGTGCAACAACTAGTAGAAGGTATTAACGGCATCGGTCAGGAAGAATTGTTGTCATAGGATTTAGGGTTACCACATTCGGTACAAGACACAGAACAGCAAAGTGAACGGATTGAAGGAATTAGTGAGGAATTAGTGGTAACAGAAATTGAACCCAAGGAATTCATGGTTGGGTGTAAACATGTAGAAAGGACCCTCTTGCAGTGTAATGAGTGGAGGGAAAAAACTAAAAACGCAAAATTGATAGCTACTCAAGCAAGAGAGAATTTGCAAAGAATTAAGGAAAGGTATAGGAACAAGGAATCACATACAAATTCAGAACTGACTATTCCAATCAACACTTTTGAGGATGAACAATCAAACTTACAGTTAGAGTCTCAAACAGTGTTGTTGATTCGGGGAGATGATGAGCCCCAGGTATTGAACTCTGATGAGTTTCCTAGTTCTTTTGTTCAGAGGGATATAACGATTCATGACAAAGATATGAAATCAATTTGACCACTGCTATATTTGTTGAGTGTCGTTGGTTGTACGAGTAATATCAGGGTATGGATAATAGATGAGAAGTTTAATGATGAATCCTTGATGAATAATGTTACTCTTTCCTTTTTGACATCTAATATTGAAGCTGGTATTCAGATTTGGGATCCTGGAGTTGGCAGACTTGGCAAAGGATTACACACTTAAGCACATGTTAGATATATCCGAATGAGCAGCAAAGTCGGGTTAGAGGATTTGGAAGATTGGTTTGGGCTCTAGGAATTTTGGTTTAGATGACAATAATCAAACAGGGTGAAATTCGATTGCTTGAGGACAAGCAATCTTGGGACGGGAGGACTTGTAATGTCCCGGATTTGTGATATTGAATTAATAATATTAATTGTTTAATATTGGTAATTCACAATATATACTAATATTAAATAATTAATAATTAAGGTTGAATATTTAAGTATTAGTTATAATTCTAAACTAATATTTAAATACTATTAATTTTAATCTTCGAAGAAGTTATATTACGGGAATCCTTTCCCTTATAATGGGATGGTCAAGAGAGTGGAGGCATGCTTGAATATTTCGTGAAGATGAAACAAGTGGAGACAATACTATTCCTTTCGCCAGTTGGATGTCTGGCCTAGTGGAGAGAGCAGGGGAAACTAAAGGTGTGGGAGCGTGGAAACAACTTAGACCGGAGACAAACATCATTTCCGTCAGAACACGGTTCCCAGATTTAACTTTTAGTGCCTTGCGCGGGTGGCCGATATAGTGGGAGGCTTATTCACGGGACAAAGTAGCGGCAAGCTTAGATGGAAGTAGAAGCCGACAGGCGGACACAACAAATACCGTGTGGAGACAAGTAACAATGGAACATCCACGTCATTCTCATGCAAAGAAATCTGAACTTGGCAGCATCCGGTCGGTCCTCCTAGCGGATGACATGTATCTTGTCGTATCCGGCATAACACATAAGAATGAGTCCTCCTAGCAGACGACAAGCATTTGTCATATATGGCATAACACAAAGAACACAAGGTGTAATTTGTTTTTGATACAGCGACGGGTATTTCAAATGTGACAGATAGTTTCCAGTCACATGCAACGGGCTCTGCGGAAAGTCTGAAGAGAGGTGATTAACGACTTCCACCACAAATGGGTCCTACAGAAGACAATGAGACTTCGATTGTTCTGCCACGGATAGACACAAGTGCACACATTAATTTCAGTATTGTATCTGACTGGAGTTATACTTCTGTTGTAGACTTGATTCTTTAATTCTGGAATATGAATGGATCCTTACATGAACATATACATTAAAATGTTAGATGTATCGAATCAGTTTGAAATTGTTACAAATAAATATCTGGGTTGTCATCGGAATAATCAAAGTGCATAATTTACCATTAGAATACTTGCAATATTTCCCTGAGCATAGCTTCTAGAAACTTGGGAATTTTACAAAAGATGTAGGGTCAAATGATTTGACCCAACCCCTAAGACGTTCCACTAATCCCTCAATGAACAACATAACACGCCTCCTCTCTGAAATGTCATAAACCATAACTGGCACTCTCTGAAATTCACCAATAAAAGCCTCCAAGTTGCCTGCTTATTTGAGCTGTGCTAGCTACCTGAAATAGGACTCTGGGTCCTTCTTGTCAAATCTCTCCACTAACCCATCCACAAAATCCCAATAGGTCACAATCTGATCGTGGTGCAAGGAAACCAACCCATGGTACCACCAGTTATGGGCTATACCGTCAAGGTGCAAAACAGCAAACCGAATGGCGTCCTCTTCAGACATAGGATGCAAAGACAAATATGTATCCATCTTGTGAATCCAAGATCTGGCTGTCATCTTGCCACTCCCATCAAAATGTGTCAAGGTCAATTTATTGGTTGCTTGCTTAAGTTCATGATTTATGTCTCTATCGTCTATTTGATCTTCCTTTAGAGCGTTCTCTCTTCTGAGTCGTGAACCTATCAAAATTAAGGTGTTGCTTTACTTCATGAGGTAAAGCGTCCCACTCAGTGTGTAAAGCCAATATATCATCAGTAAATGAAGCCTTGTCATCAAAACTAACTATATCTATTTTCGGTCTCAAGAAGGTAGGACATAAAGGCCTATCCTGTGTACCTGTCAAGTCAATTCTGAACCTATGCGAACCAGCCAAGATACTTCCCAGATCTCTATCCCTGGCCTGATCTCGAGGTAAGGAAATACGCTGCAAGGTATCTGAAAGATTCTGCAAGACTGTAGCCATTTGTTGTTGGCCAGCTGCCAACTCTTGCTAACTGCGAGCAATATTCCAGGATACCGTAGTAGATTCCCTATCATCATCATTACCTGAACTCCCTGGGATCATGTCTCCCAAATTCCCTTGCTCTTGATCACTAGGTGGTGGTGAATTCCTACCCCTGCGTGTGTAATGACAGCCCTGTCTATACCTGTCACCTTCCATTATATAGGCCCAACTCCCCTGCAGGCTGGCAAGATGAAAGCTCTGATACCACTGTAAAGAGCCTGCCTGGCTCTTCCTTGAAATTCAATGCAAATTCACTTTACTCTAAAAGATAAATATTTTTGATATTCTCCTTTAGGACGAATACATGCTTTTTTTTTATTTTTTCCAATATATGAACCAGAATTGTGATTACACCAGACAATTCTCAACTTCCTTAAACTAATTACAAATCATATTATAATTGTAAAACTGAATTACCATTCAATGATAGCAGTCGTTATTGATGCAAGGTGGGTGCAAATTTAACTACGCTACCTTTTTATCATTCCCAGCGTGCTGGCCGCAAGGCATTAAACTACTGGCCGCGACACCCAATGTTGATGACGGCTCACACAAAACAATGGTGGTCGCTCCCACTCGTAACACCAAACACAAGCACTGGTCCCGGCAAGGACTTATTGCATTGAGGATGTCTTCACTGATCTACAATGACTAATACCATCTTTCGAACCTTCCCTTCAAATGGCGTAATTTGATTCCAAACTGCACTGCCACAATTCATTGGTAGCGAACCAACTCAAAGTGCAAAGACATCAAGAAATTCGCAATTCCTTGCTGCTACAAACGGACAAACCCTTGTTTTTCCAGAATATCACAAAGCACAAGTTTTTTTAAAATGATAATGGATAACTTCCTCAAGCTTTCGAAACTCCTCTATAAAGGAAGCAGCTTCTTCATGAAGACTCGAACATGAAGCTTCAACTTTACTCCATTCATAACTTAGAGTACCAACTTATAATATAACCATTTGCAATAATAAATTTGTCAACCAAAGCCTTCATTCACCAAAGTCTAATTCCAAAGTCAAGAAGTCATTAATAAATAATAACTAGACTTTAATTAATGGCCCCAAAACATTAATTAATTAAGTCATGCTCAATTAATCAAATACATCATCAATCCCAACCAAATCAACTACTCTGCTCTGATTAAACCTCTGAACGAACACCCTGCCACCAATAGAAATTGGCAGGAGATGACTTACTATAAATAGTAAGTTCATAACATGAGACCCCCAAAACAAGACATTAGCCCACGGAGGTCGCAGTGATGGCTAATAACTACATCCTTCAGACAACTGCTAAAACAGGGACATCACACAGAATTAGAGATTATTTAGCAAAGATTCATCTGAATACAACTCACATGTTAAGTTGAAATCATATTATTAGGAGGAATTGTTTAGTCATAAGAATATCTTGAGTTTGTTCATATATTTTAATTTTTACCAACTTAACACAACTATCTTCTTGTTTTGCAAGGGATTGAAGAAGGAAGATGCTTGAGGACAAGAAGAAGCTAGTGCAACCTCAAGGATACTTGAATGAAGGAAGATGAAAGCAAAAGATGGGAGTGGGGATGCAAAGTGCAAAGGTCCAAGACTTTAACAATATAGGTACAACATGATGATGATCAAACAAGTGCACCCAGGGATGTTTGAGGTCAAGTCTTCCCATATGCAAGAATGATTCGAACAACAAGGTCAGCATAGGAACATGGACAAAGCATGAGCAAGTCATTCATTAAGTTAGCAAGATGATTAAAAAATTGGAAATACAAAGGATTTAGCTACTACAAAGTCAAGACGTCCAAGATAAAGAATTCCAAGAAAAATGAAGAATTCCCAAGGATAGCAAAGTGGAGTTAAATCAAAAATTGCGAGACAAGTATGCCGATATGGCATCCATTCATCCTCATCTAATCAAGATTTTCCAAATGGACATGTGGAATGCATTCTCAAGTAGATATATACTTCAAAATAATGTGATTTTCTCATTGGCCATTGGATTGATGCCTTATTGTCATTAGTTGTCATTTAATATTTGTAGAAACCCTAATTAGGGTTTCCTTGGGAAGATCTTGGCCATTGATTTCGAACCAATCTGGGTTGTTGAATGTAATTGATACTCTTATGTAAACCCTCCTTCCATTTGGGGGGTAGTCTTTGGAAAATTGTCACTTTGATGCTGCCATAATTGGAATAAATCTCAAGTTTGGTTATTTAGTGAAGATTGTGGAGTGTTGTGTGGTTCTTTGATTTCTCAAACTTAGTTTAGAATTTGAGTGTTTTAGTTGAATGAAAGAAATCTTGAATGAAACTTTGTGAAATTTGCATCATCCATACTACTTGTAGTTTGCTGATTGCAAATTGCTTTGTGTGGTCAAGTGGAATTTAATATAAGCTTAACTTCAATTGTTTCTTGCTCATTGATATGCATCCTATTGATGGTCTTGGTGTTGTTAGTAATGATTTGAACATCTCTTATCTACCTTAGAAGATTGCACTAGCTTGGTGGAAGTTGATGACAAAGCTAAGTCTAGTAAAGTTCATAAAGACATTCATTATCTCTTGTTTAGAATAGGATCTCCAAACCCTTACTCTCTTTGCAATTTATTTCAAAGCCTTGGTAGAAATAAGATCAAGCATTGCATTGTTAAATCTTTCGCAAAGAAAAGTTGATAAATCTAGAGTGAATAGCGTAACTCCCTTGGATTACCAACACACATCAAGCCAAACGAGCTCATATCCAACATAAAGTTGCAAGTACACAATCGGAACCTTGGAGTCGCCTCTATGATCTTTTTGCAATCTTAGCATATGCAAAGTCTTTAGTCAAGAGAGGATATAGTGTTCTTCGGCACTTTATTCTGTGTTGGTGTGGTCATAAAACACTTATGTTCCACAGTGTTTCGGGGACAAGTATGAGGGGACGACACGAGACACATTTCCTAAAGACCCAAAAATGGGGGACGAAAGTATACAAATCTTAAAATATATGTGTGTGTGACTCTTTCAAAATATATTAAGATATTATAGATAGAGAGCGGGAAAGAGAGAGATGTCAATAATTGATTATTAACAAGACAATATGCAAATAATCACCGATTCACGAGCTACAACAGTAGTATAACAACATAAATGATAATAGCAGTAGTATAAATCAGTATAACAACATTATAAAAATAGTCGCAAATATCAAAACCATGGTCTATCAATATAAATATCCAAATCAAAGTCTCAAACAAGCTACAAGCACAACCAATGAAACTAACCCTCATTCTAGCTATCAAATATCCAAAGGCTCAGAATCATCTGAGTCGCTATCTCCCTCTAGCAGAAATGCATCATCCAATGATAGCTCGATTAGTCCTAGTTGCACCTCCTCATCAATTTGCCTAACATCTTCAGGATCAATTTAAACTATATATATATAAACAATATTACTTGAGCTTTTTTTTATTCTAATAATTAAATATTTAAAAGCTATCAAATTAAATTTATATTTATAATATATTTTTATTTAATATAATTTTTTAACAAATGTTTATTATGATGAATATTAAGAAACTTAAATTAGATATTAGATTTATAATTTTAATATATTTTAATATTTATGATTTAATATATAAAATTTTAAACATATTTTATCACGAATTTCATTGTCGAATATTTAATCACGAATTTTATTGCCGAATATTTAATCACAAATTTTATCGTCCACAGGCATGAATTCGAACCTTGTGGGCCCCCACATTGTCGATTTGGCAAAAAAGAATTTAAAAAAAAAAAAGTGTTTTTATTTAATTTTTAATGCCAAAAATTATCTGAATATTTCAGGGACACTTTTGTTTCGGGGATGGATCGGAGACGTTTCAAGCGTCCCCTAGCATTTTGGGGACGGATCGCCATCCCCAAATGTTAGGGGACGTTTCCTACGGTTTCCTGTTGTTTTTTTAAATCGGGGACGGCTGAGGGACATTTCTGTTTTTTCGCATTGTCCCTAAAATGTTTCAGGGACATAAACGAGTCCCCTAGGGGCAGGAAACGTGTTTCCGTGTAACATAGTAAAACACTCATCGATAGGAACACAATTTGTTTTATCATTTTTTAGAGCAAATTCACACATACAAATGCGTTGCTTCCAAACTGGTGCAATCAAAGAAATCACATATCTTGATTGAAATGATTTTGGCCTTAGCATAAAAATAGTTATACAAGCGCATAAATGATGGAGCCATACAAACATCTAGCCATTTAGCCAAAGCTAGACATTTTGTCTGCAAATTTCTTTGCTCATTTATTTTATTTATATAACCTCAGATAAGGAACACAATATGTGCATTTGTCTCCAGCCTTGGCTTAACTAAACCAAAGAAACTAAGGTTCAACATTGATATTTGCAAGCATATAGGAAATAAACAGCAATAGGAGAGTATAAGGTATAAGCTGAATGTGAATTTGAATGGCTTCCTTAGTAGTTCAAAATGTCCAAGCTTGCCGCCTTATGAAAGCAAACATAAATTTAGAGTGGCTGTAACAATTGTCATGAGCCATAATTGATGCATATATGCATATAAACTGGCTTGAATAATGCTAAGTCTTTATTTAAATAATCGACATTAATAACACTATTTATCAATTTATTATCAATTCAATAATTACTCTACCAATAATATTATTAATCAATTAATATATAATCGATTAATATACAATTAATCATTAATTAATAGTTGATAAATTAATAAATTAACAATATATTAATGATTAAATATATTACAACAAATATAAAATTAATATATAAATATTTAAAAATGATATATATATATTAATATAATATCAATTAACAAATTAATACATATTAATATATTAATATATATCTTCTAATTAATAAATTAATATATTAGAATATATTAAATTATATATTAATTATGATATAATATATATATTAATATTTTAATGGCTACATATAAAAAATTACAAATAAACAACAGTATTAATAAAATACAATTATTAAAATAAAATAAACAACTTATAAAAAAAAAATAATAAATAAATAAATAAAGTAAACAATAAAATAAAATATATTAAAAAAAAAACAGAAACCAGTCGCACGAGGAATTGCGACTACAGTCGCAAGCTTAAGGCCGCAACTAGGAATCGCAACCCCTCGGGTGCGACTAGTCACATGTGGGAGGGTACGTGACTCCCCCTCACCACGTCCACTATATTAAAGTGGACAACGCTCCAATAAAGGGGGCAGAAAAAACAGGGAATGATTAAGAAAATCTGAAATTTGAAAAGGAATTTATCTTTGGAAAAACTGTGACAAACAGCAATTTGTAAGTATCCAAAATATATATATATATATATATATACCCAAATTATGTATATATATATATTTTTTACTTATTTATTTATTCATTCAGGTTAATAAATGATACATAATTTGGGTGTATATATATATATATTCAGATTTATTAATAAGAATTATTATTGTATAAAGAGATGATAATTTCAAAGTTACAGGAATAAATTTATAAATGGCAATTTCAGATTAATAAATGATATTGCAATTTTCTTACTTACTTAAAGTTAATATGATGTTGAAATTCAAGATTACTAAAATAACTCTCAATCTGAACATTGAGAATTTGAAGGAGATTAAGACCCTACTAAGCCAGTATATACTGATGACCCACATATGCATATGTAACTAAGCCTTGGATAGAGGAAGTCTCTTCCAAGAAGAGGAATGGACCAGATAATGGTCAGCCTATAAGCCCTGAGTGATGCACTCCAGTGGACGACGGCAAGATCGGACCAAAGGACTATAGAAGATCCTTATTAAGGTCATGAGCCCGACCTGGTAGACTTTGCTTAGGAAGTCCCTAAGGATGCACTCCAGAGGAAGACAGCAAGATTTAATCAAAGGATCAAAAAGGGTCCTTATTAAGGTTATGAGCCGGACCTGGTAGACTTTCTTTGGGAGGGATTAGTAATAGGGTAGATAGCTAGTTAATTAGTTTTTATATATATTTATTTCCAAATTGTTCTTGCTAATATCTATTTTGCAGGTTCACCTTTAAAGAAACGAACCTGGAATATTAGGGACATTACAACAATGTAAACAAAAAATATTGTAGGGGAGGCATTTGTACAGCAGTCAGACAAGAATAAACTCGGTAAAGAAAGTTATTAAAAGGATGTCAATGTAAATATATACAAATATAATAAGAAAACTGATCTGCGCCATGGAGTGCAGGGACAAGACAATAATTAGCTGGTAACATGTTGTATTACAGTTAAACATGTAATGATGTAAGATTGTAACAAATAATGACACAGAAAACCAAATACACGATAATGACAATTAGATAACAGAATATTGAATAATGCTCTTTGGTTAATTCTGACAGTAAAGGTAAATATAAGCACAAAGATTCAAAGACTCAAATGAGAATTCCAGTGATTGGAAACAAAGGGTTAGAATCCCATCAACTTTTCTAGCTGGAAAGAAAACTCTCCCCCTCCTCTTCTTGAGGTAATATCCATGTTTGTATACAATTACAAGAAGATTCAGTTACATTGAAGGAAGATTTGGTTCTATTATAGTAAGTTCATCTTCTTGCTGATGCCTCAATTTGGTTTCCTGAATATGGTGATGATGCCAACCAAGGTATTGTTAAGGTAGGTGCTACTCAACACTGGAGTTGCTGCTGATCATGCACTGTTCAAAAGGCCAATCTACATGTCACCATGTTGCATGAAGACATCTGCATGACCATAGCTAGAGTACAGACAGTTGAGGTTATGCTCTGATGAAAAATCCTACGAGGATTTACGATGTTTTCATTTTTTTTCTGTAGTAAGTTTTATTTCATGGAGGACATATAGAAAGTGTGTTCAAAGATATTATGTCTTATAGAGAATTTCTCAAATGTATTCTGCTCAGAAAACCAAGAAAATTATCTTTTCAGGGGAAAACATCCTAAGGTTGATTTGTTTAAGTCTAATCTCAAGATATCTGCAAGAGCTAATTTTATGCAAACATTGATCCACAAACAATGTTTAAGAGTGAAGCAGATATTTTTCACAAATTCATAAACTCAAAATTAAAAATCCTACTATAATGAAAAAGTTTGGATCTAGAATTGTGCTTGAGTGTGAACATCTGACAGGGTGACAAGAATGTTGTTCTGGACAATCATTGAGGGTATATATGTTATTCTAACAATAACAATAGAGAAAAAAAAAAGTTCCATTTATGAACAAAACCTGCAAGAAAGTACATAAAAATTATTCTTAAGGAGAACAATCAATCACCAACCTCAATTAGAAACTCACGATCTGCATCAGGTCCATTTCGAGTTTCAAGTTTCTTGGCAGCAACAGCTCGTCCATCTCCAAATTGGCCTCGGTAAACACTGCTGCTCCCTCCAATGCCAATGATATTGAACCTTGAAAACTGTTCAGTTGCCTCTACTAATTCTGCATAGGAAAACCGCCGGAC
>MU225994.1:5245020-5345372 GCA_018584345.1 Thuja plicata
AGCCAAGTTTCTTGTAAAGTTTATTTCCATGCTTAAGGTGTAATTGGATAATTCAACATTTAGCAATTTAATAACAGCAAGCAGAGGTCTAACACAGATACACTGGTCATCATCAGGCATCAATGGGTCCAACACTTGGCCAGCAACACATGATGGGCAATCTACACGTGGCAAGAAACAAATGAAATAAGTAATAGAATTTCCATTTACTAGACCTAACAAAAGACCCACTTTTATGTTAAATATATCATTCTCCACTTCCTTGCTAATTTGGAACAATAAACAAAATACAGCATATCAAAGAGAAAACAACCAGCAAAACATTAATCTCTCACATCAAACACTAGAATTTGGAAAGAATTTATTGAGCATAAGATTTGTGTCTTTTAGACTAATTTAATATAGCCATTTGCCAGTAACTCCAATCAAAAAAACCGTACAAGCACATGAAAAAATAAAGCAAAAAATGCTAATCGCCATAAAGAAATGAACATAAAGTTGTGCATGTTTGAGCAAAGCAAAAGATTCAACATCTTTAAAACAATAATAGTATATGGTTATTATCTCCTATGCTTTTTGAGGAAGATTTTTTGAATTTTGTAGTTTAATATCATAGTACCATGTGCCGAAATAGGTGCATCAATTGGCCAAAAGATATACTCTCTTAATTTTTAAATAACTGCCCATTTGTTAGAGTAAGTAGATAGTTTATTGCTTATGATTTTTCCATTATCATATAGATAAAAAGGTGTGGTTAATGTTAATTGCTAATAAGAAAGCCTTTTGACTACTAAGTTGAAAACTACTATTTTTATGCATAAATGAGGAAAATCTGTCTAAGCTTTTAGATTGTAATGAGACTTAAATTCTGGAAGCACAACCAAGAGCTGAGAAAAATGAGCTTTAAAAAGATAAGAATAAAACATCCTCAAATGGAAATATAGATGGGCATTCCCATAGCATTTTAAGCTTGGAAATCTCCACCACAAGTTGAGATTCCTTTCAAAATAGTTGGGGATGTGTCTTTAATTGAATGATAGAAGTTAAAACAATGTGCCTTCTTCATCAGATCATATTGATATAATCCCTCTAATTGAGAAGTCCTCTCCAAAGAATGTTGAGCACCAAGTCCTTTCACTTTTTCTTCCATGTCCAAAGCTTAGTAAATAGTTTGAGGAAAGGCCATAGCCACCATGTTTTAGCTTACAACAATGTCCTCTATTTGGTAATCACAATGAATTTTGAAAATTTGTCCTACAAACTATAACTTTGGAAATGCCCTAACATTCCTCAATAATGAATAACTTTAAGGTAAAAAAGGATGACTGAGGATTTTTAAAGACACAAAATAAGCTACAACAATTTGTCTTGTGAAATTCCAAATATTAATGGGGCTGAGGGAGATTATTCCCTTCAGAGGAGAAGGAAAGCAATTTGGTAGGCCCCACCATTGAGTGGTTTAAACCGACTTTCAATGGTGCCTTGAAGGGCAACCTTGGGAAGTCCTATACTAAGCGCATAATTAGGGCTTCAACTTATCTTTGGTCTATGCTATCTCAAAGAAGCTCAAACCTAGTACTGATAACAAGGCTGAATTGCAGGCTGTAACCCTAGGAATTCAACTTCGAATTAGTTAGGATTAAGGAGCGTTAATGAAGGGAACTCAACATCATTGTTAATTTTATAAGGTCAAAATCTTCACAAAGAGAATTAATAATCTTCTAATAATGGCTCTCCTACTACTAAATTCTTTGGAATCATACTCAATAAATTATGTGCATCATGAGATAAATGTAGAGGCATATTAACTGGCCAACTTGGCTATTGACAACGAGGATGAAGTCACTATTGACACAGAAGCAGATCTGTGGCCTCCTTTGAAAAATCTTCTCAATGGTTCTCAAGAGCTTGGCAATCATTAATTAATATGGTGTATGATTTGACTTCGGATTCAAGTGGGTTGTGCCTATGACTTAGGCTCGATTATTTCTCTCCTCTCCGCTGTCTCGTCATGTCTAGAGCTTATGATGAGGTTCTATAGACTCAATGTTCAACACAATATGTTTGAGCATTTCAAAATTTATTGATATAAATATATTGATATTTGGAATTATCATTGTTCAACGCAATATGTTTAAGTATTTTAAAAATTTCACATTATTCCTTATACATTTTTTAAAGTTATTTGTTAAATATTTGCACTGTCATCCCCGCATATTCTCTAAACCTAGGCCCTTAGTCCCCCTTTCTCAAAGACATTCCCATGTCCCAAGACTTCATAGAACGCTAGTTTAATCTACCAATAAATCTGATTTAACAACAAATTAAGTTCGGATCTAACTACGATAAATAAAAGAAGTGTTTGATATTTTACAAGCAACTAGTATTGAAGAAAGGAAGGGTTAAGAAAAGCATGTAAAAGTATGTATGGAATAGTTGTAGAAGGCTAAAGAAGATTGAAAAAGTTGATTGGAAAATGTCCTATATCTGCACAGAGCCTTTTTGCAAAGTTCTCAAACAATCATGTCCAAATTCCCACATTAGTGACCTTTACGGAATCACAATGATCTCTAAGGTGCACTAGCGACCTCCAAGGCACACGTATGTCTCAAGGGCATACTCATGTCCAATGTGCACACTATGGTGTCTAATGCAACAAGTTGTTTGTACTTTCTAACACCTATCAAACATGTTCTCGTAGCTTGCAAAGATGGCAAAAAGTGAGTAGAATTTTAAGGACATGAATATTTGGTTCTGTGATATCCCCTTCTAGAAATAACATTTAATATCAAATATTAATACTAATGGAATCAATATTAGTGATATTAATACCAATAATATTATTAATCAATATTTGCATAACTAATAAGTAATAAATAATATTATAATATTAATCAAATCAATTCTATTGATAATATTGATCATATAATATTAATCAAACAATATTAATAATGATAACCATTGTATTTGTGAACAATTCCATCAAACAAAAGCTTCCATCCTTATATCATTATCACTGTAAAGTATGTAGTCGATTATGGTAAGTCGACGATACCAATAATAGCTGATGATAATACTAATTAACAAAACCATAAATCGAATTCATTAAATATAGTCAATTCCAATAATAAATCAATAATAACTGACTTTGACAATAATAATTAAGACCACATGAAACGTCACCAATGAAAGAGAATGGTCGTGATCTGCATATAAGTATGCCTAAGAAAAATAGTAAAGGCACCGCCAAAACATATGATCAATAGGCGGTCATAGGAGAATATCAACCCGATGATTACAATGGTCTCATGTCTATTGCAGTCGATGACCTATAACCCCTGTGTGCTACTAAAAGATCTCACACTTTCCAGTATGGCTGTCTGTTGGTGCGTAGATGATTCTATTAGGTAACTGCAGGTGCTGTTTGAGATATCTCGCAAGCCAAATAAGGAACACTAGTATATTTTGCTTCCGCAAGGGAATACCCGGCAACTAAAACACGTGTATTCTCTTATTCTGTCCATGGACACAAAATGGCAATTAGAGAATTGGTTCTATGGTAGTTATCAGCAATACATCAATTATCGGCAACCCGTTGAGGGTGACAACCACTATGATCTCTATCTTCATCAATGGAGTATGTAGATGACACTAGTTGTTTCTCAAACTTCTACAATATTATATCAGGTATTTACAGCTGCCTGAAACTCTCTGATAAATTTATGTATTCAGAAGAATATTCATAATTGTGCCTAAACCCATATTCAATTCTATTTACTATTTGGCTCAAGAGGGGAGGAAATAGAAAGGAAGTGTTTAAGACACAGAACAGTAATATATCTATCAGCAATACTACCAGGATATATAAATATATACTCCTTTCTCAGCAAAGCATCATCAGTATAAGACAGAGCACAAGCTATTATATTTATAAATACATAATTCTGTATCAGGTATGTACAGAGGCCTGAAATTCTTGTTAAATAATTGATAAACATAATTAATACATACAAATGAATATTATAATCATGTTCAACAACCACATTCAATCCTATTTACCATTTGGCTTAAGAAAGGGAAGGCTGAGATGTTTCCAAGGAGGGGCTTGTATAAACCCAAGCGATGGCTATCTGTCCCAAGATAGGGTAGGGGTCAGCGTTCCGGAAGCATTGAGGGCAAGTCCCAAGATAGGATACGGGCGTGGACCTATAAACTTTGAGGGAGCCCATTGCAGTTGGTCTCTAGGCACCTTGGATAACACCCACTCCTTCCATCATTAAGCTAGAATAGTAATAAGATTGGATATGGGGGTATTAATGTTACATACAGATAATTTAACAGCTAGTGTTTGGATGTAGGGTTGGATTGAATAGAGGGAAATAATGAGTGGAGAGTGGTATTTGGGAAGACCCTAGAACTAGTGGTGTTAGTCGATGAATCCATCTCATTAATCTTTCATTGAATTTGAGACAATAAGCCCTATTTTTAAGGACACTGTCACAGTCTTCATTAGGGTACTGTAAGGATAGTTTGGGAACCCTAACCCTATAAATATCTAAGTTGTTCAAAAAGGGTATTTGGAATGGTGACTTTTTTGGGGACTTATTTGGGAATTTTGTGAGTAATTTGGGTTTAGGAGCCTAATTAGGGCTACAAGAATTACTAGCCTTTCACTTATGAACTTTGGAACTCGATGAAGAAATGGTTGAACTATGGACAAAGATCTTCAAGAATGGATGTAAAATGATGAAATTGGAGTGTGTCCAATCCTACAAAGTGACTGGTGAAAGTTTATGATGTTTTGTGGAATCTACCCTAGTAGGTTCATAGAAGTGTTGATCCACCTTTGGTAGAGAGGCCCTTGGGGATTAGGAGAAAGGAACTAGGTGTTTCCTCCTAGGTTAGAGTTGGAAATAAACCCTTAGTAGGTCTAGAAAGGGACCTAAGTAGAGTCAAGATGACTCAATATAGGAGCCTCCCTATCAAATATATCTCTAATAAATCCATCATAACTATCTCAAATCATCATGTGATCATTTGTCACTTGAACAGAATCAAGTACATACATCCCTAAACTCAATTGTACAATTGCGGCATTAGATCTTAAAACTAGTAACTACACCGATCAAATCATCTGACTGAACATACCAGGAACATTGTCTCTAACAGTAGGAATATGTTGACATCAATGACAAAACATTAATGCAAGCACATATAAGCACAATCTGAACAACTTCCCAACAATAGATAATTCCTTTATTATGAATATCTTAGCTTGAATCATTGCATCCTAAGACATACAATGTAGAACTTGAGTTAAATATGTAATAATTATGTCTAAACCTATCAAGAGACATTACAGTTTCATGGGCCCATTTAGAGACTTGCCACCATCAAGTCCTTATTTGTGATGTGCCAGCAATGTTGTAGGTAGATTTTTGGGAGTGCATGCGTAGATGTTGCAACAATTGTGATGTAGAAAGAGCTTCAAGGGTATCTTTCCAAAACTATCAAGTGTGTGAAGGTGCTTAGTGAATGATGGAGAACAAAAAAGAGGACCCTTTACAAAAATGGAAATTTTCCATAAAAATACATGTTCAGCACCAATTGATCATTGATAACACAATGCATTAGGTAGGAAAACACACATTTTGATTTTGCAGGATACACTAGCAATGTTGTTATCCAATTTGACAAAGGGTGCAAGCAAGGGTAGAATAAGGTGCCAACCACATAATGGACAATGCTTTTGTAAATTTAAATGTTTTTTGATGTTTTGGCTCAAAAAAAACATGATCAAAAAGGGTCCAAGGTCACATCTATTGGTGTGAAATCCAAAACAAGTGCAAAACATTAAACAATAAAAATGAAGTGTGCATTTTTCGTCTCTACACCACACTACAAGAAATTTTGGTAATTTTAGGAAGTTCGAAGATTTGCAAACCAAAATGATGCACTAACTTCTTAACAAGACACAGAGAAAATTGTATGCACTAATAAACCTAAATTTTATGTACCATATTAGATGTAACATATTCTTAAAATGGATTTTTCAATGAAGGTTAACATCATCATTCATCCTTCCTTGGATCCCATGTAATATCTCGGCATGATGTGTTACCCACTGTTTAAGTGGTTGATGTGGCTCATTGAGCCAAAAGCAATTATAGGCAACATCTTGTAACAATTGATTAGTCCATATCTAGGAAATCACTATGACCATCCACTCAACTTGGGCAGTTAGAGTAAATAGTTTTAAAATCAAATCAAAGGTCTCAATTAATTCTTAAACCTTATGAACAATTTGTAAAATATGACTGTCAAGGCCTTCATGCCCTAAGGATGGTTCAAAGTTTATATCACAAAGTTGTTGACAAAATTTACAAAGGCCTACATAATGTTTTTACAATTGATACATGAATAATGTAAGCTACCTCTTCAAGAATCTATATATGTCAAAATATATTATACTAATTCATACATATTTTAAAAAGCTCAGACTTGGCAAGCTGAAAAAATGTTAAAACCCAGGGAAAAGATTAGAAATAACTTGGCAATTTTATCAGATATTTTAAAATACATAAATGTAAAAAACTAAGCACACATATTACTAAATTTATAGAGCATATTATTGATTTAAATCATAAATAAATCAAAATTAGAGTTTACCACATATAGACCATAAAATGAGTTCAAACTCTAAAAGAGTTATAATGCCACTTCCACTAGCCATGTTATATCTTGAAGTTGCCTCATCTAAAGAGATTTTGGCATGTTGAGCAACAATAACGTCTAAGTTAGCACACTCAAGAGTTATATCCCAAATCCTTCTCACCCTCTCATTGCATTCAAGTTTCTAATCTAACAAGAGATCTCAATACCTAATAGGGATTTAGGAGTGGAGATCCCAATGGGGTTGAGGGTCAGTGCCCCTCAGGGGGTCTAAAGGCAACACCCTCAACAAGGTCAAGAGGCACCACCCCTTGTGGGGATTTGGGCAAAACGCCCCCAATAGGGTTGAGAGGTTGTGTCATTACCAGTCCCCATGTCACCTCATGCCATAAGTTGCAATTGCGAGTGAAAATTGCATTTTTTTATTGCAAGCAATAATGAGTTTTTAATTGCAAGCAAGAATAGATGAGTTATTATTATAAAATTGTGATTTGTTCAGTTAACTTGCAAGTTTTACAAGAAAATTTGCCTAGTTCTACAAAATTCGTTGGCAAGGTATTAGGTGAGTAACTCACCTAGTCATCTGGCTCACGACTTTTGCCAGTACTCAGAATTTTTCATCTACAATTCATAAATCTATTGTTGAACAGTACCCAAAATGAAAATAAATGTGATCCTTTTGTAGCATTGAGGTTATTTTTAATAAGTGCTGTAGGGACTATTTTGAGGTTACCATTACATAAAACTACTTTTGTTTGTTTATTCGGCAGACAAATATTTCAGATTCTTAATCCTCAAATGTCACTGATTAGCAATTGTTCTATATTGGAATACAATGTACCAACAAAAAATATAAATCAATGAATAGTATAACTATAAATCAGTAACTGATAGCTGCAATCATTTAATGCACTACTGCATTCAATACACCTTATATGAACTTGAAATTTCAGTTTTGGACTTTGAGTACAACTGTCGACAAGATTGTGTGTTGTCATTACTTTTACCCAGTGGCATTTGCACAGTGATGAGTTTATGTTTGTTGCAATAGTTATCAATCATATTGGTTTACAGTTTTTAAATTCTGAAAACGTCTTAAGTCTTAATTAGTCACATCAGAATAAGTCAAAATTGGCTTGAGCATATTTTTCATCTTTCTCTTCAAAACTTGCCCATTTTGGAAGTTCAAGCATTGTAAAACAGTTAACCATTTGTTGAAGTGTTTCTCGCAAATCTTATGGCTGAAGCATTTGATGATTGAAATCTATTTGGATCATAGTTAATAACTCGATTCAACAAGTCCATTTATCATCATCTTCTGGATTAAGAAAGTTCTCTTTAAGGGGAATGCTAGTAATGCCACCCTTTTGTTTGTAAAATCCTTCACCGTGACTCCTTTATAAGGAGGAATCCTGTTGGAAATATTTGGTGATCAAATGAAACATATTTTTCTTTTATGCGGGATGTAGGAGGTGAGGTATGGCAAGAAATCCAACCTTATGTAAGGCCTTCTATAGTGTGATATTAAGTGGGTGTTAATAGTTGTAAAAAAATCATCATATCAAGCTCATAAAATAGAATATTTATGTAGCATATCTTGTGATTGATGTTGCTGTAGTATTATATAGCGTGTTGTCACTTCCTTCATAGCATTAGGGATAGGTTTACCGTTTACAAATTAATAGTTTTTCCCCACCTATATACACGCATTGAGAAGTCATATCATTTGATTATTTCTCGATTCTATACTGATTATATGTTGTTCTCAGGTGCCTTAGGGGAATCAACCAATATGTTGTGCATTAATGATTTATTTGTGTGGATTTTATTTTTTCTTCATCATAGGATGTTACCCTTTAACTCTCACAGCTAGCAATTTGACTAGTAGATGACTTATAGAAATGTGGTGATAGTATCTGTTTGATGTCTTTAAAGTGCCAATAAATTGTGTCCTCTATTTTTCAATGAGAATAGACATCTTGAATCAATGTCGCAATTTGTTGATATCGGAAGCACAAATTGTTAGTGCACAGATAATTGACTTCTTTTTGCTTAATTATATCAGGCAGTACTTGAGTTTAGTTGCAGTGCATTAAGGATGAATGTTTGCATTTTCAAAATTCATGAAGAATTTTAGCTTCAAAGACCATCATTAGGAATTTTCAACAAAAAATTCAAGTTTAATGAGCATATTAAGTCACAATTTTTCAGGATTTTATTGTAAGGTTCAGAGTTAAACTAAATTTTCTCCTTTGCAAGTGTGTTTCTTGAAAAACAGAAGTGGTCATTGAACCAACACAGCTGTAGAAGTTAAGTAGCAAAGAGTTGAAGGTATATAGAAATTTGTGGCCAGAGTCATAACCATAATGTCAGAACCCCAATGGTTCTACCCCTGTTCAACTGTCTCTTATAGATATTGTTTTTTGCAATTTATAGTTTTTTTGGTTTTTTGACAATTAATAATGCTTGAAATTTCAAACTAGCTATGCAACTATGCGCAGGGCAACATTTATTCAGTAATCGTCAAATGAATGTATTTATAATGAGGATAACATGCATTCAGAATTTATTAAATTTAAATGCAAGAACCTGAAGCTGATCACTGGAGATTTTAGACACCAAAAATGAATTGCAGTTAATCTGGAAATTAACGCCAAGGCTGGAGATTGTAAGAGAAAGGCACCAAATCACTAAAATGTGCCTTCTAGAGCCCAAACGCCACTGTCTCTGCCCTCACGTGGCCCTTAAATGCTCAGCAGCTGCCCTTTAGGCTTCACACGCAGGCCTCTATAAAGGCTGCATTCTGCAATTAAATGACCACACTTTTCTTCTTTCACAATTCAAGATGAAGTCCATACAATTAATCAGCAATACCTTCAACTATTAATTCAATCTTGGCCTCTAAGTAAGACCAACGCCTGTGCACAATCTCACTGGGTATTTCACCAACTCAAAGTGCTGAAAGCCTGTAGAATTCACAATTCCCAAGCCAAGTTTGAAACCCTTGGATGCTCTCCAGAGACTTCACCAAATAACAAGCAAAATACCATCTTCACAATGAGGCTTGATTTCTTCCAATTGCCTTTATATTTCCTCATAAAAGTTCGAACCAAATAGCTTCTTTCATAAGCCACGTTAATGAATCTATTAAATTGGCTTTTATGACACAAGGTTGACTTGGGATAAAATAATTAATGCTGGACTTAGGCATCAATTTTCATAACAATAATGATGTCCCTTAATAATGATTTTGGCCCCCTCTTCATTAATAACTTTATTATTAGCTCTTTACTAAATTATTAATAAAGTAGAACTTTATTAATAATTAAATGCTCATAGCCTAAAACTATCAAACCCAATTCAAGAAGTCAACCTTGATGCTAGATGTCAACACTCAAACCATATATCCAGAACCCCTGCCAAAAATAGCAACATGGTATAACTGACTTACTATAAATAGTAAGTCCCTCAAAATGGAACCAGCACCTCCGAATATCAATGCCTCAGAACAAATGAAGGATCTAATGAGGTAAACACTCACCCGGCCACCTGAAGAGCTCCAAAACTCCCAACTAAAGCCTCTAATCCACCATACTAGCCTACGAGGGCCATAGGCTACCCCAAACCACCAACCACAGTGAGCTAAAAGGGGGACATTACACATAAGTTGATTCAAGTAGTCATTTGTAAGACTGCAGATAGTTAGCTGGCATGTTGCAAATAAGTGGTTGCATATTTTCTTGAAACTGTTTTCCAGCATCAGAAACGTGGCTGGAATTGATTTACATTTGGAAGTTTGTAGGATCTAGTTCTGAGAATTTCAGAGACACCATGAAAAAATTTATTTCTCATTGTGGTAACTGAAGAGGCCAGTAGACTGTTCTCTTGAGTATAAAGAATTAGCATCATATGGACTCCCAGAAATTGAGTAGAATGATTGATTCCACCACTACTTGTGCAGATTTTCAAGTACATCAATTTAGTTATTGTGGTTTGTCTCAGGTATAAGGCAATAGAATAAAAAGGGGGGCGAATTATGCACTAAGTTTTAGATCTTTGTACTGATTTTTATGTCTACACCACAAGATACAGGACTTGTATCGTAGTGTTATACCAATATTATTTTATTATTTATGCATTTTAGATTCAAAAGAATTCACTCAATTTCTCTTCTTATTTGTTCTACAATGAAGCTTCTTGTTCATATTTTTTTCTCATTCCTTGTCACTATGCCACGTTAACATCTAGGTTTTGCTGGGTAGCTTTATATCTAGGTTTTGATGGTCAATCTTCCAGTGAGGTTTGTCTCTACCTATATACCAAGATATATGGGAGCAAATGCAATAACAAGTATCAATAAAACTAATTATCATGGTTTCCCTTCCAATAACTAGTCCTTATTGAAGAACACAATCAGATCGTAGGTTTGAGAACTTTGATTATGAAAATACTGAACTCATCAAATATTTTATACATCGCTTTAGGGATATTCATATTAAATTCTTTTTTGTCGAAATTCTTGCACTTCTAAGTAACAAAAGAGGAAGATTAGGGACGTTCAGTTTCACAGCTCAATCTGACAAAATTCATTTGAATCAAACAAGGCTGTCTGAATCTCACCAGATAAGCAGACACAGTCTGTAAAAGAATTGCTGCTGGTGCTGTAGTTCTGTGTCCCAAGTATTCCCCCAGGATTGCACAAACATGTCCAGCTTTCTTTGTCATTTGCTTTTGGTGATGGAATCAATGGAGTAGGTGCACTTGATTGACTCAGTAAACTCCGTTCGGAAAACTTAGGAGACTGCACACTGTATTTTCCAGAATTCTCAATTTCCAAAATTTGTGAAGAAACTAACCTACTATGGAGAAGTGATGAAGCAAAATTGGTTTGAAAAACTGAAGTATGCCTTGATATGAGGTTTGTGTTGAGTTTTGCACATGCCTCGTCATCTGGAGCATTACATACGAACATGGAATCATAACTGCTTCCCAGAGACAAATATTCAGTTAGAGACACAATGTAAAAAGATCAAAACAAACCATCTAGTTGATCCAAAAGAACAACAGATTAATGAACCATGTAAAAGTTAGTTGTCATGTTCATACGTGAAACCATTCCTTCAAATGAGAATTACCTGAGATTGGGAATTGTCTTCAGCTTATTTGGTAAATATCCTTTTAACATGTTTCCATCAAGTCTTCTGAAACGATAACAGACAAACCCTTAATAATTAGCAGAGTAACTATTAGATACCAAGAATAGTAAAAATAGTACCCATTCTTCTATGAGATTGAAAAATATAGAACAAGACAGAACGTCATACATATTGGTAACTCGGGATAAGAAAAAATAAAAGGGAAACAAGGCCTACAGCGATTTCAAATTTGCAAGATTCCCCAGCTCTTCTGGAATTGTGCCATCAAGTTGATTATGATCTAGCCATCTGTAAATTCAATACAGGTTCAATTATTTATACACAAATTGATTTGAAAAACATAATTTAAAGCCACATATACATTTAACAACTAGGTTAATGTTGGGCCATAGCATTAATTATGAAAGACTGAAATACAAAGATGCATGCAGTCTTTACAATTCCCTCTGTTAGGCCATCTTGTCTTTACACTTCCCTCTCATTATTGCAACGGTAGAGATGTGTTTTTTCAAATTTCAACATCCATCCGGGTTCAAATCTTACTGGGCTGATGCACTCACAGGTTTTGGACAAACTGCTAAGCTGTCATGCTCATAAGTTTGGATCACACCTCTATCGAGGATGGAGCACCCTATTTGTGATCCCATCATTATTGGACTCAATTATCACCCAAATTAAGGACACTGACCAAGAGTTCCTTGACACCCTCAACTACTCTATCAGTGCAAAAACATGATGATGTGAGTTTTGTGAACACTCCAACATGTAGAATAAAATACTAAGAATCCTATCCTCTCTTGAACAAGGAAACTTCAAATGCTAAACAATGTGACAAATGTGTGATCAAATGAAGCAACCCCAAGGCTTACAATGCGTACGTGCGACTTTATGTTGGACACAACTCAGTTTAATGATGTGATATGCTAGTAATTACTGAGGGGACTTACACTATTCTTTCATGAAACCTATCAACTTTCTTCAAATGGCAAATGATTTTGCAATGTAAGCTCTTTGACTAATCCTAACAATGATTTTCAAATAAAATGCAAAAGGGATCGAGTTTAGAGATTTAATCTACTTCTACCAATGCAAAAAACTATTGACAACTTAATGAAACCAAACCAAACTTTGCTTCGCCAACTAGAACAACTACGCAAAGTTGATGCAAATCTTCTAAGGATATGCTAATGATTTTCAAATCAATCATACTCATTGACACCATAAGACGTGAATTAATAAGTATAAAGCAATTGAAGTTAAGATTTGAAATGAGTTCAAACTAACCATGCACTGCAACTTGCAATCAACAAATTACAAATGGTATGAACATGAGAGGTTTCACCATTAATCAACAATAATGTCTTCCATTCAACTATTCAACATAAACAAATTCTCACTAAGTGACAAATGGGAAACCGTGCTAACACCCAAAATAACACAAGTCTTCACCAAGCTTCACTGAGTTTGCAATTATTTTGGCAGCATTTCAGCAACAATTTCACAAAAGTCTCCTCTACAAATGAAATGAGCAAGCCTTTATATAGGGCTCTCAATACAACCAACGACCTAGATTGATTGAAGATCAATGGCCAAGATAATTTAAAGTAATCTAATTAGGGTTTTCTATAACTACTACCTACTATTATTAAATGTTGGCCAATGAAAAATTGAGAATCCACTATGGGCGAATAGGAAAATTTTGTGCCATATAGGATCATAACAAATTGTCTTCTAGAAGCACATTCCCTTATCTTCTTCCGTGGGGGCAAATTTGATGCATCTAGACATGGTGATGATGTGGAATCATTTGATTAAACAAAAATGGGTGGTTGCCACATCACTTTTCTTATCTTGAAATCTTCCTTTGCATTTTGAGTAATATCTCTTGATACTCAACATTTCCATCTTTGAATAACTTTTCATTTGTGTCGATTTTCCTTGTGTATTTTATCTTCATGGTGGTTTTCACCTTTGAGTGATCATCTCCCTTAACTTTCTTTGAACTTGAAATTGTCTTTTCATGTTTCTTCCTCTTGAACATCTTTATCTTTGATTTTCCCCATGTGGTTGTTGGCTTGGACCGTTGCACTTGTAATTTCCATTTCCATCTTTGATTTCCACTTCTTGATCTTAACCTTGATATTCTTTTTTTTTTTACGAGTCACTTGAAGTTGCCTCTTTGTTTTGAAACTCCTTGTTGAATCCTTCATGTTGTAATTGCCTCCATGTTGATTCTTGGATATCCAAAGATCATGTAGTATCCTTCACTTGTGAAGTAATATAGCTTCACAAAACACTTGATCTCACCTCACCTTCATGTTGAGTCCTCCACCATAGAGCAATCCGCTCCTTACATCACCATTACCTTCCATGCAATCATCCCTGAAAAAGGAAGGAAGACATTTCAAGCCAAAGCCATAAAAGAAATGCAAAAAGAACTTAACATATTTTCATGGTTAAACAAATTCTTTAATGGGATCTTGTCTTGAAGTGGATTGAAACTTAAGTCATAATTCTGATTTATCTTTTGCAATGTTTGACAGATCTGGAAAGGTCCTGAGTGCAATTTGAGTTTCAGGTTGGAAATTCACCTTGCTCTCTTCTCAAATTCGCCCTTGAAGATTGAATTCTGCTCAAAATCACTCAGGTTTGATGTTTGCTTCTACATCTGCACTTCAAATCTGATTAATTTCACTCCTCTTTTACTTCAAATTCTGACAGAAAATGAATATGCTTTTTGAACTTTTCTTGATTCCACCCTTGATGTGGAAATTCGCTCAACTTCTGATTTCTGGCAATTCATATTTAAATTGGCCCTGCATTTGTTCTGATTTTGCACTTCTTCTGATTTTCATTAGAAATCTGATTGATTTGAGTTGATTTTGAATGAATGCAAGTGATTGTTTGCATCTTGTATTTGTAGGACTTAATCTTCAAACTTCATCTTCAGGTTGTCCCCCTTATTGTTTCACATGCTTGACCTAGGTTTTTCCTTTTAAACGAAATACCCTTATTCATCTTTAGGCCAGCCCCTTATTTTAGCATTTTGGATGGACTGTATTGCTTTCCAAGTCAGATCGGCCCTCTTGATTTTGCATTTTCCCTTGTTTGGAAGGTATAAATACGAGTTTGAAAGTTCAATTTCAAAAGATCATCTCAAACTTGCAAATTCTAAAACAAATTCTGCTATCTTTGCATTGCTTTTCACATTTGTCTGCTTTTATTTGCCTTGATTTTGTTTTTTTTGAGTTGTGTTTGAGATGAAACCCTTCCTCCTTCATATGTGCACCCAATAAGGAGATTGTAATTATGCTAGATAAGGCCAACCTAGGTGTTTTCTTGCACTTGGAATAACCCTCTTTCCATCCAATGGATTTTCCCATACAAGCTGGAAATGCCTAAGCCTTGAGGTCAAAAAAATCTTCATCTTCAGGCTCAGCTGCTGCAAGTTCAAGATCATTTGAACCTAAAGCAGTTCCACTTGTACTAGATGCACCATGTGTCAGGATGTAATCATCATAATCATAATCATAATTTGTAGTGAGTCTAGTAAGACCATCAACGGTTGCATCCAAGTTGGCACACTTAGGAGCTACATCCCAATGCTTCGCTGCCCCATCCATGTAGTGTTCCTCCTTACGTGACAAAAGACGCAAGTTGGTATGAATACAAACTAATTCTTCATCTTTTTTTGAGCCCAACCGATTACGCCACTGAGTGGATAAAGGAGTATGTACTCCAATTCTGTTCAGTGGCAGAAGAACTTGCAGCCTGGACAGTGTTCACAAAATTTTTTAAAAAAATGCAAAGAAAATTAAAGAGTGTTAAGTACTAAATTGTAGAATACAAGTAAAAAAAAACAAAAAAAACTTACTTGTGAGAGAATCTTGAATGCAAGAGGTTGTAGCTACTTAAATGGTTGACCATAGAGGTACCACCATGTGATAGCATCCATGTCGTATTGGTCCTTAATTGTTGTTGCACTATGATTTCTTCCTAAGGCAAACAAGACAAATTTTGTCCTAACTTTTTTGTGCCTTTCTTCATCTAAGAATAGTTTTTCAAAAACTTTCTTGCACCCATTTGCAACTTCTTCATCTGGATATGGTGCTACTCTCTTTGGCATAGAAAGTACTTCATTGCTATAGTACCTTGGAGATAGGGCATATGCATGGAGGTGCAATGGTGTGTTCATCTTGTCCCAACGATGATGAATGATTGTTTCCACCTTATTGCATAAGGTTTCACATTCTATGAGGTCATTCTCATGTTTTTGTATTGCAATTTTTACCTTCTCTACCATTGTGTCCATGCCATCATAGACATCCCCCAAACAAGATTTATCTATATTAGCAAGTTGGAGCATAGTCACGATAGGCTTGGTGAAATCCAATACATATTGCACACAAGCCCACCAACTGTCATCCAAGACCAATGTCTTGACCTTTTGGGCCCTCTCTGAATGTGAAGCCTTCGATATACCCCATTGGTTGGAAATAACCATTTGGATCAATGTCTCTTGCACCTTGAGAAGTCGTCTCATAACAATAGTATGGGATGCAAATCGGATCTCAACAACCTAAGTAAATTAATAACAATATGTCAATAAATATTAAGCAAATTATATACAATTTAATAATTGAACATGACATAAAATTTATTAAAATTAAATAAATTAATTAAATTTAGTAATTACAATTTACCTTCAACAACTCCAATTTCGAGAAAGATCTGAATATTGATTGTGACATTTGGTGATCTGTCACAAACATCTGGATCTCCTCCCCTCTTGGTATATTTGTTTCACCCACTCTATTTGAGTGCCAATTTTTTGCATCACCAAGTTGAGGGAGTGTATAGTGCATGGTGTCCAATAAATGTGGTCATATCGGCCCTGAACCAAAGCACCTGCACCCCTACAATTTTTCGCATTGTTTGTGATTACCTGAACCACATTCTCACTACCCACCATCTTTATGGCCTCGATGAGAATTCTGGAAATGAACTGTGCATCTTTCACTTCCCCTTCACAATCAATTGCCCTAAAAAACATTGCCACTTTCGGGGACACTGCAATAACATTAATCATTGGACGGTTTCTAGTATCTTTCCATCCATCGGAAACAATAGTAACACTCGAAGTTTTCCAAGAATCTCTAATTGGTTGAAGAGATCTCTCTATAGAAGTCCTCTCTTTTTGTAATAGGGTGGTGCGCACCTTTTCATACCCAGGACTTGTGTAACCAGCCCATACACTATTGATGGCTGCCACCATCTCCTTCCAATATGGTGATCTCACCAAGTTGAAAGGAAGACCATTGCCATAGAGGCAACGTGCAATGGCTTGATCAACAAGCTCTCTTGCCTCCATTTTAAATGTCGTGTCCAATGGACCTCTATTGCGGGTGGTAATTTTTACTTCTTCATCTTCCACTTCTAATATAGGCAAGAATGGATGTTTGGCAGATACAACTAATTTAGTGGGTAACTACATTTTTTTCTTTTCGGATGGACCAACATAAGAAGTTTGTTTTGATCTTTTAACCAATCTGTCAGCCTCTTCTTGTTCGTTTACAAATTGTGCTATTTGTGTAGGAGTCATCCCTTTCTTATCTTTGCCTTTGCACATTCCCATCCCTTTACCAGAAGGGCCCATAAAGTGAAGTTTAACTCAAGAATATGAGCTTTTAAATGGTTTACTATCACAATAATTACACTTCCATTTATATGACTCACCTCCTGCAACCTGTGACAATCTTGTGGTATGTCTCTATAAAGGAGATCCTACATCAATTTTTAATTTATCGGCTCCTTTCCCTCCCACTGAACTTTCACTACCGGTCATTCTTGCACAATGAAAAATCTGATTTCTTGCTATTATAAGAAATTTATAAAAAAATAAGGATAAAACTAAAAAATTCAAGCATACAAGTGCAAAAAATAAACAAAAACATTAAAACAGAAGGATAAACTTGTTTCTTTAATTCTTATAAACAAAAAATTGGAAAAAAAATTGAAAACTTTCTTCTCAAACTTGAAACAATTCATCAAAATCTCAAAACAAATCATTAAAAGACTCAAGAATGGGATCAAATGCTTACCTTAGACGCTTAGATCTTCTTTGTGGAAGCTATCTGGCACCCCACAAACAATCCTCTCCGAAAATAATCACCTACCCTTCAAAATGCCAAAATGGAGACCAAAAAAGAAGAGATCAAAACAGCAAACAAAATCAGGCAAAAACAATGAATGGCTTCTATTAGGGCCATTTTAGGGTTTAGATGTAAAAAAATAATAAAAAGGCACTTTATGTGCATTTTTTAAGTGAAAATCAATTCACTTTATAATGTTTTCTCTAATTTTTCATGGGCCCTGTGTGTTGATGCTTCCGGATGCACCTGGATGCGGGCCGAATCCCACAAGGAGCATAGCGTCTCCCTATGGATGCTCGTCGATGCGCATCGCCGAGCATCCACAGGGAGATGCTACGCTCCCTATGGGCTTTGGCCTAAATTCGCGCCCGCCTTCGCTTCCGCATCCAACGCCCAGACAAGCGAATCCGATAACTAAGGTTGGAGCAAATAAGACAAGGAGTTGGAGACGAATGAATTCTCTCCTTTTCACTTGCACTCGAATTACTTGAATTTTTCGACTAAGGACTTAGAAATTTTTAATTGTTTCTCGCTTAGCTATTTAAATTTTAACTTCCACTAGCATTTCCAATTTGAATTTGAAGTTGAATTGTGATGGCTCATATTCCCAAAATGTTTTATCTTGTTAGTTCCCTTTCACCTTCACGACCTCTTCATGTTGATTTTCAAAACAAAGTGGCATCCCTCATTTGTAAAATAACTTTCTCCCTTGGCATCATTTCATCAACACTTTGGCAACTTCTTGACAACTTGCAATCTTACAAACAAAAACCCATTACTACTTGCTCAATAATCTAAGACCAAGGGTTGGGGTTCACCCGACAGCGTGACCGCTAAGTCACTAGCCCTGTTGATAGGGCATCACAAGTTCGACTCTCACCTCCTACTGCTTGCAAGAAAATAAGGATCGATTTACAACGAAAGTATGGTCAAAGATTGTTCATGCGTGCCGACGAATGGCGTTGTTCATAGGGTCCCCGCCAACTTCAGTGATGACCGAAGTATCCACTGCGAAGGAGGCTACTGTTGTCGATGAGAGTTGTGTACGGTGAGAAGGTTGTATGTTGCTGATGTGTCAAACTTGGTACACAGGGAGCTGCACTTGTACGGACTGTGAAATGTTGGGTCGATGGTGTGACGGCGAGCCACATGGGAGACATAAGGTGGTGCGGCTGCAGTTGGCAGGGAGGCTTAAGGGTTACGCCGAATGGAGAGATAAGGACACACACCATCCGAAGAGATAAGGAGTTCCTAACTGCCGATGCCGAGTGAGGGAGATATAAGGTGGATGGAGGGATAAGGGGTTTCGCTTGGCCATGGAGAGATAAGGAGATTGGCAGCTAGGAAGATACAAGAAGACCCGCAACACAGAAAATATCTGAGAAGGCATTAATGCCTCAGTTCTTGAGATGTAATCACCTCAGGGATGGGGTCCCCCTGATGTGACCCCACTAGTTCATAGCTCTAGTCAAAAGCATTTACTAATCAAAAAAAAATCTAAGACCAAGGGTTGATGGCTTGCTCACTTACTACGGAGAGGACTTAGAAGCCTAAACAACTAAACCACAAAGCAAAAGAGGGGGTTCCGATTTGCAATGGGGCGATGTGCAAAAAGGTCACAACACAACCAAAGATAAATACTTATAAAAAACATTACCCTCTGTTAGGAATTTAAAGAGGTACAGCTGCAAGCTGTATGAATTGAACTGAAGATCAAGTTATTGCAAAATGTAAGGCCTTCGCATAACACCAAACCAGGTGCCTTTGTACATATTGAAATTTGAAACCATAAATGTATATTTCAAGAAGTGAAGATAAGTGAAATGAGGATATAGCCACCTCGTTTTTACAATTGGAAAAGGGGTTGGCAAGAAATTCTATATGTTATTACACAACATGTGTGTCTAGATGAATTTATGATGCTATATGTCTAACTTGGGCTTAGGAAATAATGGCAGGCCTGATCCAATGCATGATATGTTTCCATGCTCTAGGTCCATTCAATGCTCGAAGAGTAATGTTAGTGCCTACGAACCTACTCTATGATTAAATGAGAAAGAAAACAAAATACTCAAGGTGCTAAACATGTTGGAAATTGTTGTCATTGATGTCAAAAGGCAAGTCCAGATTATTAGAGGTTACACTGTGCCAAATTTATGGCACTACTATTGAGATATCGTTGGGAAAGGAGAAGATAATTAATTAACAAAAATGGTGTTTTATTTTTCATTAGCCAGTCCAAGCCCAGCACCCATTAAAGAAGTTTAAAAATTGCAAAATATTTTTTCCTACTGATGTGGCTGAACCCCCTCTTTGTGGTACCCAATTTTCGATATTTCAAAATTTGGAAATTACCTTTTCTTGAAGGAGCCAACCTCTCCTAGTTTAGGTGCCCATTTTCTTGGGAGGGAATTTAAACAAAATAAAATACATTTTGCTGATTGTGTAATGTCCCCTTTCTAGCACAGGGAATATGATGTTGTCGTTAGCCTATTTTTCCATGGACATTCAAAGGATCTTGAGGACATTTGTCCTAGACAATTTCAGTTACACGCAAATCCGAGGTGTTATGGTGTAGTTTTTGGATACTTACTATTTATAGTAAGTCAGTTGGGTCGGGTCAATATCATCAGTGGTTCATGGATATTGTCCTGTCAATGTTAATTGCTAATATCGACTAGAGATATTTATAATCATTTGAGATTATTAATATATTTATCAATAAACTTAATTTATAAAGTTAAATTAAAATATTTAACCTTATTGATATGGGGACTTAAGTTTAAGGGAAAGTTATTTAAATATTAAAAGTTCCCCTTTATTAGAAAGAAATATCTCTATTTATCCCACATTGGCTGGCGAAGTTTGTGGGCTCTCCTAAGAATGTCATAAAAGACTTTTGAGACTCCATTTCGGGCATTCTAGATTGAATAGGTAAACTTATGAATTGTTTGGAGAGTTCATCTTTAAGAATTTGTGAGAACAAAATCCCTCATGAGCGACAATCTCTACGTTGTTGAAACATACAGTTTGGGGATTCGATTGATGATGCATTAAGGTAAAAATCTGATTATTCAATATAGGTGTTAATTCCATTTGATGCAATTTCAGTTGTCTAGAAGGGTTCAATTTGAGGAGTTGAAATCTGAGCTTGGAACCAAACTGCTGTGACCAATTTGTCATTGTTTTGTGAGTGTCATATAAGCTTGGGCAAGCCGTACATGCCTCAGACAAGGTCGTACTAGTCTGAAAATCATCTGCAACAAGCCATCCTAGTCTGAAACCACTTGGAATAGGATCGTACAAGTCTGAAAGTATCAAGAGGGTGTCGTACATGATCTTAACCTTCCTTCGGTGTGACATCAGAGGTTTTGGAGGGATAATATTGTTGTCATTGCACTCAAGGCACAGCATTGTAACTAGAGCAGCAACATATGGTACACCATTTCATTGTAATCATTGTTTGAGCAAGTATAGAAAGGTCTGATGTCAATATTACACTGAACCAGGTCTGCAATGTATTTAAATCTGATTTGTAATAACTGAAACAAGTTCTACGAGTTTGAATAAATTTATGTGTTATCAGCATTTGATTTCTTATATTATGATGGAAGCATTATGTTATATGTATTGTTTCCAATATAATGCAATCTGAAAGTCTCAACTAACAAACGAAAAAAACAAACACATACTGAGTTGCCCATTATAGTGGTATCAGAGCAGTGTATCCTTCCATCCAGGAGGGTACAGAATGAGTGGACAATGACATGTCTGACTGGGGTGTGCAACCATTGACTGATCATTATAATACACAGAGAAATAGGGCATTATCAAATACATGGCCAAAAGGACAGGGTGCTTCAGAAGTACATGGGATACCAGTTAACAGAACGTAGGCAATACAGGTGAATAGAACATAGGCAATACAGGTGAACAGAATGCAAGCATTATGGGTGAGAGAGGAGAACTATATGGGTAGAGATTTCTCAATTTGTTGGATGCTTTAGTATAGGGGCAGCAACAAGCTAAAAAGAGAGCCCAGGAACAAAATTGGTGGATGGACCAAATGATGCAAATGATGGCCAAGCAAATGGGCATAAATGTCAATGGTGGCGTAAACAATGGGGGAAACCATGTTGGTAATAATAGATAGAATGGTGGTAATGGAGGAGGGTCACGTTGATGATAATTTTGGACATGCAACTCGGCCAGCAAGAACAGTGAGCTCGAGACTGCTTATATCCACCTTCCCACCAAGGGTTCCAGTACAGCCAGAGAATGAGCCTCTAATTACAAAGTTATAGAATCAGTTTCGACAAGAATGGGAGAATGGAGGAGACGATTTTCAAGCAGCCGTCACTTTCAGGGAATATATGGATGTTAGACTCAAGCATTTGCCTGACACTAGTGGCAAGGCATAGCACCATGACCTGCAGAAGAAAGTGGGCAAGCTTACATTACCTTATTATGATGGGTTTGGGAAGACCGCCACCAGAACATGGGTATGGAAGGTAGACACTCATTTTCAGCTCAACCCCATGCCAAAAGATGTTATTAAATATGCAGCGATACATTTGGACGAGATTGCACATGACTGGTGGCATCACAGTATGGTTACCATGGGACACGATCTGATTACTTCCCATGTGGAGTTCACTGAAAGATTCGATAAGAAGGATCTAGAATTGCATTTTAAGGAGCTAGCTCAGGTTAGACAATGGGGATTAGTTGAAACATATATAGCAGAAATTGAGAGGCTTTCGGTTTTAGTGACTGATATCTCACAGAGAAGGCTCATAGTTTTGTTCATAGACGAGTTAGTAGATACACTGAAAGGATGGGTCAAGGGCCTCAAGGCTACCACATTGCAGGAAGTTATCAAGAATACCAGGGACATGGAACCCTCATCCTCTTCCAAGAGTAAATTCCAATCAAAGGGATTCCCATCAAAGAAGGACAAAGATAAGAAAAAATTCTAGAAGGGTTCACATTAGTTGCGGAATGATTCAAATCGATTGGATTATGATCAGTTGAATGAACTTAGGAGGAAGTTGTGTTTCCACTATAGAGAACCATGGGACTCTTCGCATAAGTGTGTTGTCAAAACAAGGGCTAAGTAATTGAGCATTTTTAAGCTAAAGAATCAGCTTCAGAAAAATCAGAACAGCAATATGATTCAGGGAGCAGTGACAAAGAAAATGCATAAGAGGAGTCTAGTGATGATAGGACCATTGCACGACTCATCGGCACCCATAAGGCAATAAATTTTAAAGTGAGGGGTGTGATATATGGACAACGAGTGATCTCTTTGATAGACACGGAAGCTACTCAGAACTTCATTGATGAGAGTTTTGTGAAGAAAAGAGGGTTACAAACAAAAGAACATGATGGGTTCAGGGTGATAGTAGCTAATGGGCATAAGCTTCACAGTACTCGTAAGATCTCTGGTATGCATATGTGGATGGGCGACTACGAGTTGGTGGATGACTTCTATGTGGTGGACATGGATGATTACGATGTTATTCTTGGTATGACTTGGATGAAATCCTAAGTAGAATTTACTTTTAATCTGGATAGATTGGAATTGAGGTTTGAGCATCAAGGAAGGAAAGTGGTACTCAAGGGATTGTCAGATGGTGGGCTTTGACCAGTTTCACTCAAGAGAATGGAACAGTTGTTCAGGCATGATCAGGTAGAGTGGGTAGCAAAATGTCTTTATGCCTTCAGTTTCTGAGCAACAGGTTAAGAGTTATCATCCTGATATACAGAATGTGATATCCAGGCACACTAAGGTTTTTGATAGCTTTCCCCATGGAGTTCGTCTTGAGAGAGGAATAGAACATGTTATCGAGTTGGAAGAAGGGTCCAAACCAGTAATCATCACCCCTTATCGTCATCCTAAGAAGCATAAGGCTAAAATTGGGAAAGCAATTAAGGAACTGTCGGAGATGGGTCACATCAGGCCGAGTAAGAGCTCTTTTGCTTCAGCAGTAGTCCTATTTAAGAAAAAGGATGGAACGATGAGAATAAGAAAACAATCAAGAACAAATACCCATACCACAAATTGATGAGTTGATTGATATATTACATGGAGCATGTTACTTTTCAAAAAAAGATTTAAGGTCCGGGTACCATCAGATCAGGATGAGGGTGGAAGATATTAAGAAGAGAGCCTTCAGGTGTCATTACGACCACTTTGAGTTCTTGGTTATGTTGGTTGGGCTAACCAATGTTCCTATCACATCTCAGGGTTTCATGAATCGGGTGTTTAGGAAGCAGTTGCGGAAATTTGTGTTGATCTTCTTTGATGACATCTTGATTTTCAGCAGAACCTAAGAAGAGCATTTGCAGCATTTAGAGGAGATCCTAAGCATCTTGGAGAGTGTCTTTATATTTGGAGTCAAAATGTGAATTTGGCATGACAAAGCTTTTATACCTTGGCTATATCATTAGCGCAAATGGAGTGAGAGTGGATCCAGAGAAGATTAAAGCCATCATCAAATGGCAGACTCCTACAAGTCTCAGTTAGCTTAAAGGTTTCATGGGTTTGTGTGGTTTTAAATGGAGGTCTGTGAAGGGCTTTTCACAGAAAGCAACACCATTTACGGATCTTACGAAGAAGGGAGCCTTTGAATGGTCTAAAGCATCTTAGAGATGTTTTGAACACTTCAAACAAGTGATGTCTTCCTGCCCAATTTTAGCATTACCCGACTTCACCAAACCATTTGAGTTACAATGTGACGCATCAAGGGAATGGATTGGTGAAGTATTGATGCAGGAGAAAGATCCTATAGCTTATGAGTAGGAAGTTGAGAGCAGTAGAGAAAAGCTACTCCATTTATGACAGGGAGATGTTGGTTATCATGCATGCATTGGCCAAGCTCAGATTATATCTGATAGGTGGCAGATTTGTAATTAAAATAGATCACAACAGTATAAAATGCTTCGTGAATCAAAGGGATCTCAACGATAGACAGCAAAAGTGGATCACCAAGTTACACGCATATGACTTTGACATTGGATATGTCAAAGGTAAGAAAACGTGGTAGCAGAAGCACTTTCACAGAGGCCACACATATGTGCTTTAGTTGAGATATCGACTAATTGGAAAGAGAGGATTGCAATAGAGTATGCAAAGGATCCGTGGGCAACAAGTTTGACAGAGGACACTACCTAGGATGACAGGTCTACAGTGATCAATGATCTCATATTCTATAAGGGCCGAATCTACTCAGTACCTTATTCACACCTTAAGGAGGTGATTCTTAGGACATTTCATGATGCTCCATTGTCTAGTCACCCAAGTTTCTTCAAGACATACAGGCAGATCCAAGAGAGGTTCATGTGGAAGGGACTTGAGAATGAAGTCCAAAAGTATGTTAGAGAATGCCCAATTTGCCAGCAGAACACAAATGAGCATACCTTTCCAACTAGTTTACTTCAACGCTTACCTATTCCAGATCAGAAGTGGGAGAGTATATCAATGGATTTTATTACAAGATTGCCCAAGGTTCAGGGTAAGGACTACATCTATGTGGTGTTTGACAGATTAATGAAATTTGCACATTTCTTTGCTATTGCAACCACCTATACAACAGCACAAGTGGGCTGACTTGTTCATCAAGGAGATATTTAGACTTCACAAGATGCCCAAGACTATTGTTAACGACAGGGACAGCAAGTTCCTAAGTTTATTTTTGCAGGAACTCTTCAGGTTGAGTGGTACTGAATTCACTCCCAACACCAGTTATCACCCACAGACTGATGGCCAGACGGAAAATTGTAAACAAGTGGGTTGAAGGGTTATCTTTGGAATTACCTTTCAGGGCAACAAAAGGTGTAGCTCAAATGGTTGCACTTAGGCAAGTATTGTTATAATACCACCTACCACATGATCATTAGAATGGCTCCATTTATGTCTCTACATGGGTATGAGGCCCCTAGCTTCATGGACTTACTTTCGGGGATAACAGAGTGCCCAAGGGAAAGTATTTGTTGCAGGAAAGTCAAGACATCATGAGGTCACTGAAAGAAGCTTTGTTAATGGAGTAGGTGGGAGGCTACAATAAGATCTATATAAGCAACATTTTCCGTACTTTTCTCCCAAGATTGGTGTCTCTTGCTGGGTTGGTGCCTATAATAGAAGCTTTGTTAATGAAGTAGGTGGGAGCCTACAATAAGATCTATATGAGCAATATTTGCCATAATTTTCTCCCACAAGGGTTTCAACATAAATTTTGTGTTTGTCTTGTGTTATTTATCGTTAGATCTTGTATATGTGTTAGTGCTATGGATGATTAAGTTTTAAAATATTACTGTTGTGGTTAATTAAGTTTTGAAAAAAGTAAAAGAGTGTTGTTATGCTAATTCACCCCTCCTCCCACCTCTCAGTGTAATTGAGTGCTCTTCAGAGCATTGGCTTTTAGAACTACATACTCATAATATTATTCTTTTATTCTATATAATATCTCATTCAATAAATATACAGACTTATATAGGAGTTTAATCTCCTCCATTATAAGAACAAATCCCTAATTATGAGTTTTTCTAACAACTCTTATCCCTACAAACACTTGTACAACAAACATCATAACAGGCCCATGAGAACACTAACACGAATTCCTAAATTTCCATTCGAGGCTTGAGAAACCAAAAAAGTATTCCTTCGGTCCAACTCAAGCTCTTAAATGCCAAAAATTGATGTTTTTACAGGCCTCTTTGACATGAAACATTTTAGATAGATTCCCAGGGATGTAAACAGATATGCTCATAGAAAGATAACAAAGGAACCATCACCCTTTACTTCAAAGTTTAGTTTCTAGTCTCCTAGATATGATGAACATCCTCAAGATGAATTACTATTGTGCTTGGGGCCTTATATGCCTCTTTTGCAATTGTTCTATATTATTTGTTCTCCCTGAATATTTCTTTTCAGGAAAAAAAAGTTGTATGGCTGTCTATTTTGTTAGTTACTTGTCAGCTTTGGGCAATTGTTGATAAATAGTTGTAAATGGTTGCCAACAGTTGTGATCTAACTGGCAAGTGTCAAGTACTTTAAAGAAAATTCTCTTGTCAGGGTTTGGATCTGAATTGTTCTTCGTTTTGTACACTCATTCTAATCAAACACTACATTCAATAACGCAATAACTGTTTGTTCATCTACAATCAACCCAGTACATAACATTCTTATTTATATATTTGTGCAATTGGTAGTATAATAAAATAGTAGTAGACTCTCCACTTGAAAATTTGTGGAGGAAAATGAACAGTACTATGTAGATTTTCATACCCCTGTAGAGGTAGATTGTTCTCCTCATAGATTAGCTCCTGTAATCATCTGCTTCAATTTATAGAAACATAGTACTATGCAAATAAGAGGGGTTATTGCAAAGAAATTCCTAATATGATTATAATTTTATACTCATGCAGATAATTCAAAATTGATACCCCAATTAAAACCAGGAAAGAGGAGATCGGAAATAAAATGATATGTAAAACATATTTCTATGCCTGGTATCACATACAGATCTTGAAGATGACGAAGCTGAGATAATCTTTTTGGTATATGTCCTTGAAGTTGCATGTGTGTTAGATGTCTGCATAAAACAATACGTGGATGTTAGTATCTGCATAAGCTAAGTAAAATGAGAGGAACATAACAAGCAGTAGTGCCACAATACATATAAAAGAAAGATGAGAACCACCAATACAATTACAAATTAAGAAAACAGAAAGGGATTATTCAAAGACTTCAGATGAGATCTTATGGTTCCGTTTTTGGTTTCAAGGTCTAGGAACTTGAAGCCAAATGAAGAGCGACAGAAACTATAAAAGACTATAAAAGCTAAAAAAATTATCGAGAACAATGCTACAACAGCAATAGAAAAGAAAAGCCTCTCTTCATGTCAAAGCTTTAAAATAAAACTTCTTCCAAAGTTAACGGATAGGACGATAAATCTGCGAGAGAAGAATTCCTAATGGAATATCAAACACAGGGACATTGTAGCTATTCCCCATCAAACAGGAACTACTTTTAGACTGATAAATCATACTCTTCAATCTAAAGAATAAGTACAATAAAAGTTTGTTAAGTCCTACATCTCATATAGCCTACGTCAATACAATTCTGCTTTCTATTTGCAGCCTATCTATTTTCTTAATATGAGATGAGCAAGAATAAAAACTAAGACATTTTACTATGACTCTAAAGCATGTCTCAGGAATTATAATTTATTGTTTTTATTGTGGAATTCTATATTTTCTTCCATCGTAGTCGGAACATCTATGGAAAGCTCTTATATGTTTGGTAATTTTGTCCCAAGGTGGTCCTTTGCTATTCAAATATACACAGAACATAGCATGAAACTAAAAACATCCAAATATAGCTTAAGTTAAGATTTACCCGACAATTTGAATCTCTTAAATGAATACAAACTTACTCTAGTCCAATCTCTGATCGAAAAAGAAAGAATGTAGAACACAATTCACCTCATATTTGATTGAAAAACTAGTTTTAAACTAGTCAATTTCATCACAATCAATATTATAAGATAATTTTGTGAGGAATACTGACACAGTTGCACATTGGATTGTTCGCCAAAAGTGCAATAGCAAGATTTTCTGCTACATTAAAATTCTACATACCACTGCTTAGTTTTCTAAGATAACTTTATGTTTAGATTAGAACATTCAATATTGAGGTAGCCAATCCCAATATTTAAATGATTTTCCTGGTCCGAGTGTTACTTCTCATTTAAAAAATGCATGTCACCACCTAAAATTTTATCATAAAAGAAATCAATCTTCACAAACAAGTTACCAAGGATTTATCTACAGAAATTTTTAAGCCTTGTAAGAAGAAACAAATACTCGCCAAATATAATTGGACAGGTGAGATACAATATAAATTATATGAGATAAAAATTACCAAGGAATTCTCATTGACAAAGACATGTCTGAACTTTGGTTTATCATCCCTGGTCTACTTCTATGTAAAGATCTTTGTATGAATAATGCTAGTGTGGCTTATGCTAACTTATACAAGTATTACTCTTATCAGATAAATGAGTAAACATTGGTGCCATTGCCTTTAAGTTTTCAAGTTAGAATTAAAAAATGGGTAGTGTCAATCTATAAGGATGGCCATCTAAATGGGGCAACCAGTAGAGAGAGCAATGAAATATAACCAACAAAGAGAGGATGATATCACAAAGGATCTTTTTTATTTGCGGGATATATCTGTATGAGGGCTTGTCTATGATGTAGCTAAAAGGAATCAACTAGCACAAGAAAAACTTCAGAATAATTTAGTGGTGATCGAAGAAGTGGACACATTGGTGGATTATCTTCCCCAAATCCTCACTAGACACTTCATAATATTACAAAAACTTCATGATAAATGAGATCAGGAGACACATAAGCAACATCCAAATCAAAGGTATACAAGGACAAGGGTCGTCGTAAAGAAGAGGATTATGTAATGTCCCAATCAAGATTTTTTGGATATATGATTCTTTTGAATTTTTCTAATATTTTGAATCAAAGTAAACAATGAGTAAATTGCAAAATGAAAGCAAGTACTCCAAAACCCTCAACAACCTCCTTGATTAGATCTAAATTATTTACTGCTATATCTAATAAATTGAATACAAGAATTTAAAAAGATGACAATGCATGCCACATACAAAAGTAAAATGTCTTTATTTGCACATGAAGTTATTACAAAAGAAGACCAAAAATGCTAAGCCAGGGATCGTAATTGATCTGACTAGATCATACTACTTCCTTAATGATACACAATATATTTAAACACCCAAAGGTTGCCAAGAGGAACAAAATCATCAACCAACCAACGCTTATAACTACCTAGTGCTTATAACTACCTGACGCCAACAAACACTTAATACAAATGACTAATACACAGTCCAATAACCAAAATTATCAAGCAATACACATTGCACATTGACTACATCATACCCCCTAAAAGAAAAATCCATCTTCCAGACGACAAGCAAATATCAAGTAACATGAGGGAAGACCAATAACAACAATGTAGACAATGACTTGTATGTTGTATACTCAACCTTGGATTGTGCTTGGAAAATCAAATGAGTGTGATGGGAGTTTGGGGCGATGCCCCAAGCATGCTCAAGGGTAGCACCCCTTGCAAGGGTCTAAAGCCAAGATCCCCAATGGGGTTGAGTGGCATCACCCCTCGCAAGATCCTGGGGCAACACCCCTAGCTGACTCCCTATTGCAATACAAAGTGAGGTCGAGGGGTGGAGCCCCTACTGCCAAGTGCAAATTAAGACCTTCAAAACATCCGCGCATAATTTTTGTGATTTTTTACGAGGACAAAAGCAATGCTGACAGGGCCAAAAAATAAGATTTTGGAGTGTTTAGCCCATAGTTCCTAAACTCGGACTCAGCGCGGACTCAAGAAGGCTTACCCAACTCAGGACTTGGCAAAAGCTCGACAAGACTCGGCAAAAACTCGGCAAGACTTGGCAAAAACTAGGTTTCTGGGGAGTCTTGCCTAGGCTGAGTTTTTGGAGAGTCCTAGACCACTGGGACTTGACCAAGGTCACTCAACTCAAAACTCGCCAAAGCCTCAAAGAGTCCTAGAGAGTCCAGGAACTATGGTTTAGCCAATGTATGCAACACAATAAATTTTGATGTTTCCTAAAGAATCAACTTCGTCTAACTATGAAGGAAAGAGGTTGTCGGATAGTGCAGGGATTTGTCTATTGTCAATTGACGAAATTGGTGAGATTCAGAGTGAAATGCCTCTGTGCCAGGAGGGGATGGTGTCATCATACAACCAAATGTCGATGTCATTGATGCACGAGGGAGAAAATGGGTCACCTTGCCAAGAGTGAAGCGATCTGTATTTTGCAAAATGGAGTTCAACATATGCTAAAAACAAAAATTCGTACATCCACCCATTGTACGATGTAAAATCACCCTCCTATTGGTACAGTAAAGTGTAAAGTTGGTCGAATGAGATGATACAGATGTCATACAAAGCATGTCTCCTTTTGTGGAATAAGAGATGAAATGTTGAAGAATTGGTACTAGGCATTTTCATATCATTTGGGCATCAAGGACCTACTTCAAGCTTAAACTTTCTAGTGCTTCATCAAAAATTGGCAGCCAAACAAACCAAGATTGTACCAGATTGGCATTACAAACTCTTCAATTTATGTGGGGAAGGCAAACGGCTAAGTATATATTTTGGAGGTGTATCACAGCTACAAATTTTTGAACCTTGTTGCAGGCTAAGTTTGATTTGTGTTCTACTTCTCTCTCATGGTATGTGCTTCTCTAAGCAGACTATTTCATGATCAAGGGCAACTGCAAAAAATATTTTTCAATTAATTTGGCTAATATGCCTTAATGTTTGGTGGAAAGAAAATTTTCAAGAGGAATCTTCCCCCCTGAGAATAAGTAAGATGAGATTTATTTAAGGAGATTTGCATGTTCTATTCAAAGCTAAGTGGAAGTGTGTTGAAAATATTTATGCTTTGACTACAAAGAGACAAGCTTGAGTTCTTTCTCCCCTTTCTTTTTAGGGGTTTTTTTTATAATCCCTATTATACTCGAGATGTAAATTAAAGATTGAGATAAACACATTCTTTTTTAAAACAATTAGAAAATAGAAACAAATACAAAATTAAGCCTACAATGGGTGAAATCCTAGAAAATAAAGTGTAAAAGATTCATATAATACAAATCAATATTATGAACCATAGATGAAAAAATCACCAATTTACCGGCAATATGTGAGCTTATCTCAATAAGTTTTGGCCAGCAAGCAATTGCTACATTTACTCGCCGGAACTTATTGCCAATAAGTTGGCGAAAAATCGCGGATTTTTTTTGCAGCTTATCGTCAATAAATTGGCGTAAGTGCTTTATTTATCGCACGTGACTGTATAATGTAGTTTGGCATCAACTAAAAAGCTCATTTTGCATTTCCTCATTTGTATTTTGTTGTCTAAGCCCAAAAAAACCATCCAAGGTTTGAAAGGTGATTTGCAAGGATTCGTTCGATTTGGAGCGGATTTGAAGAAGATTGTGAAGCAAAATCGAATTCTCAAGTAAGTTTTCAGATTTCTTTTTCTTTCTTTTTTTTAAATCATTTTATCTTCTCTTTGTTGCATTTAGGTTTATAAAAACTCTATAATAGCATTTCCTAAGTACTCTAAATTGTTTTAGAGTGTAGTGAAGGAGATTTAACACCAATTTTTAACATTTTTTTCAGATTTTTTATTGTTTTCTCAAGAATCTCATCTTTTCCTAAAAATTTCAAACCCAAACACTTTTTTCTGGTTTTTTTTCAAGTTTCAACTATGTTTAAAATTATTTAAACTAACTTAGTTTATTTGCTACTTTTTTATTAATATATAATATATTAATTTGTGGTTTCAATTTGTTTGTGTTGGTTGAAATTTGACTGAAATGGAAAATAGAGATTCTTCCACAGTTGGGTCAGCTTCAAGGTCTGCCAGTGCCTCAGCAGACACATGCCCATCTGGATATGTAGGCAGGCATCCTAAACGGGCTAAATAAAAAGGCTTGGAAGTATGCCTTTGAAGGACCCGAAATTAATTTTGTAATTTGCATAAAGTGTGAAAAAGTAAATAGTGGAGGCATACACCGCTTGAAATACCACCTTGCAAGCATCACGAAGCATGATACAAGGGTTTGTGAGTGAACCATAGAAGAAATAAAAAGAGAAATAAATGTCTTGCTCGCTGCCCAAGAAGAGAAAAAATTGCAAAGGGAAAGGGCGAAACTAGCCATGAGCGCAGCCCTTGTTGAATCTCAAGGTGTTCTAGTCAACCTTGAAGAAGAAGCACTTGAGGGCATAGAGGGCTCTCTTCGTGGCCCGCATATCCGAAAATTCAGCATCCCCTTGGCCACCACTTCTGCTACTTCTAGTAGAGCACCACCATCGGTGCCACGGTCCTCTTCTATAGATAGATGTTTTGTGCACACAAACGCACCTAGAGCACAACTATCATTGGAGGGACTAGGTGGAATAGGTATGTGCATCGGCAAGTATACATTGCTTGTGTTGATTTCTGGTACTTCAACAACATCCCTTTCAATATTGCAAAAAATCCATATTGGCTAAATTTGGTTACCGCAATGACTATGGTGGGAAAAGGCTACAAGGGGCCTTCTCATGCAGACTTGTTTTAGAGTTTAGTTCAATTGTTTTATTTTTTAAATGTTTTAAGTTAAATCTGAATCTTGATAGCTTATGTTGAGTTTTGATTTTTAGAGTGTAGACTAAACTTATGTTCTTTTCTTATTTATGGTATTACTTATTTTTGTTGAATGTAAGTTATTTTTTTAATCAATACTGTGTACTTAAAGTTAAAGTTTATTTTATTGCGTACTTGTAGGTTGCTCACAAATGCAATTTCTAGGGCAAAAGAAGTGGTGGAAGAGAAAAAAATACAATGGAAACAATGTGGTTGCACCATTCTTTCAAATGGATGGATGGATGGTGAAAACCGCACCGTCATTAATTTTATGGTTTCTTGCAAGGATGATGTGGTATTTTTGAAATTCGTGGATGCCTCCAACAAGGTGAAGACTGCTGAAACTTTGGAATGTTAAAGCAAGTTGTAATGAAGGTGGGAATTGATAATGTGGTGCAAATCATAACCAATTATGCAGCGTCTTATGTGGCAACAAGTAGGATCCTCGAAGACAAATATAGTACACTTTTTTGTACTCCTTGTGCAACGCATTTCCTTGACCTTCTTTGGGAGGACATAGGAAAACTAGATTGGGTGAGACTGGTTGTAGAGGATGCAAGAAAGATCACAAAATACATCTACACTCACCCTTGGGTTCTTCGCTTGAAAACTTGGAAACTTTGGAATGTTAAAGCAAGTTGTAATGGAGGTAGGAATTGATAATGTGTTGCAAAACATAACCGATAATGCAGCGGCATATGTGGCAGCAGGTAGGATCCTCGAAGACAAATATAGTACACTTTTTTGGACTCCTTGTGCAACACATTTCCTTGACCTTCTTTTGGAGGACATAGGAAAACTAGATTGGGTAAGATTGGTTGTAGAGGATGCAAGAGAGATCACAAAATACATCTACAATCACCGTTGGGTTCTTTGCTTGATAAGAGAACACACCCAAGGGAAGGAGTTGGTAAGAGCAGTAGTCACAAGGTTTACAATGATTTTCTTTCATTATTAATTTGTAACTTTAATGATTAATCTTTTTGTACTTTTCAATTGTAGGTGTCGGAGCCCTTTGTTAGAGTTCTCCACTTGGTAGATGGGGATCAAACCCCAATGGGGTATCTTTATGAGGTCATGGATAAAGCCAAGGAGGCTATCAAAAATTAATAAGGGGGACAGCCTCAAATTTGGCCCCATATGGGAAATCATTGATAAGAGGTGGAACAATCAACTCCACCAACCCATTCATGCAGCAGGATACCTCCTCAACCCTCGTTTTTGCTTCTCGCCATCCTACTCGGATCCCAATGGAGCGGTCATGAAGGACCTCACTAAATGCATGCAGAGGATGATACCCGAGATTGAGGTGAGAGACCTCATTTATCCCAAATTAGACATGTCTGAGAATGCAAGGGGCAAGTTATTCTCTTCAGACATGGCCAAGAGAGGAAGAAACACTCAAACCCCAAGTATAATATTTGAAATTTGGAGTCTTTCACATGCATGATAAGTAGATAAAAATTAAAATATGTTATTGCCTTACTTTCTATTGCCTTACTTTCTAACTCTTCAATATTTTATTTTACACATGCTTGGTAGCGAAATTGGGGTGAAAATGTCCCAAATTTGCAAAGACTTGCCCTCTGAATCTTATGCTAGCCTTGTAGTTCATCCAATTGTGAGCGCACTTGGAGCTTGTTTGAGGCCATCCACACGAAGAGGAAACACCAACTGGTCCACTTGATTTGAATGACATAGATCCTTATTGTGATTGGACATCACAAGAGCAGCCTCCATTGTTTACAGAAGATGAGATCTACGATTTGGAGACGCAAGCTATGGGGGCTGGATTCGCAGTCGGATTGGATGACATTGAGGAGGATAAGGAGGTTGAGGATGATGAGGATTCATTGCCAATGCTAGCACCATCTACATCCAGGATGGAGGTCGAGTCACAACCAATTGTGTAGAGGGAGGAGGCGCAGCCACAGCGAACTTCTAGGACTAGACCCCTACCCCTCGTGTAGTTTTTACTTGAGCTGCTGGGAAGGGGAAGAGGAAGATGTAGACTATTTTGATGCTGTAGTTGTATTTACTTATATTTTTACCAAGATAATTTGCTATTTTAATTTTGCTTTAGCCTATCAGGCTACTAGCCATCAACACTCCACATGAGGATGTCATTTTGTACACCAGTTGCATTTAAATATATCTAGACTCAGCTTGTTTCTTTTATTTACATTTACTAACTCATTAGATGCATCTCCTCATTGAATTTTGCGAAAAATATGCATTTCTAATTAAATTTAAGCAATTTTTTACGTTGTCAATTTTTTTGCCAAGAAGTTGTCAAGTACTCACCAATTTTTTGCCAATTTTTTTGGCCCTTGGCGATAAGTTGTCAAGTACGAGTTTTCAACTATGCTATGAACAAGGTCCTTTCTCAAAATAAATTGCTAATAAAACAAAGAGAAGGGGACCGGTGGAGACAAGATTCTAGTCTGCAAAAAGTTCAAAGAAAAATAAATGTTTGGGCTTCATCAATCATCACAAAAGTGTCAATACATGGTATGATGATATTTTTAAAGGAAATGCTTTTGGTAAGAGGACCCAATAAAAAATGATATTCCTCTAAATGCCTCTCTTCACATCCGTAACCACTATCCCCTACACATGAAGGGAAAATTTGTAACCGGCTCCAACAGCCTTGATTTTTACCAAGGGGGGAAATTGAATCATCTATGCTAGGTGTAAGAATAAGATATTTAAGTTGGGGACAGACCTATGCATTTTTGTCATCATTTGTGCTACTGAGTGCAGTTACCAACATGCACTTGACATCCCCAGTGGCTGAAACAACTTGAAATAAGTACGATTTAGTGGTCCAAGAACTCTCTTATATGACCTAAGGAAAACATGAAAAATTCCTAGAGATTTGAAACCAAGTTAATCTTTCAAATATGTCCTCGATGTTGCATATGTGATAGATGCCTGCAAAGAACAAATGGATCTATGTTAGTAATGAAAGCAAATGTATGATGTACAATGCAGATGGAAGAGCCGCATGTAATGAAATTTTAAAAGTCATGGAATAAGAACAAACTAGAATCAATAGAAAAAAAGAATCTTATCCTATTTGTCGCCCAAAATTTGGGCTAAGAGGACACATTTAAGGTAACATTCAAGAGCACCGAATCAATATCGCCAGTTTCTTGGATTTCATACTTTGCAACTAACTAGATAGTCCACCAAAGGACCTTTTCCCTAGGACCCTGAAGTTGGCAGTTGAAAGCTTGACAGATTCAAAGAAGATTACAAATTATGAATCTAGGGAATAAAGTCACTGCACCAAACCTTCATAACGTTAAATATTTCAAGGGCAGAATACAATTATGCCTCTAATTTACATACAAGTTTGATGCTCTTTATACCTACTTGAACACAACATTTGGGATTTCAGTATTGCTAGGTTTAAGTGTGATATTTCCACAGAAGTGATGGTTTTCATATTAAAAAATAATAATTTTAGCTTCAGAATGTCTCTCTTGGAAATTAGTAAATCTGAATCAAGGACTTTAAAACCAGTAGTATATAACGAGGTGTTAATATCAGTGTAAATTTTCTTGTGTTCTCTATTAAAATCACTACCTTTAAAATTTCCATTTTTTCACGTCATATTCAAGATTAATATAAACAAACCTCTTCTTGCCAAACACTGGCCGCCTAGAAATACAACCCACGTTAATAAATAAACATATTCTCTCTCTAGGAAACCGACAATTTTATAGGGTGAAAATGGCATTTAAAAGTTTGTTCATTATCGACAGGCCATCAATTTTTAGGCTTTTTTTCTAGCCTGATACTATTCTATTGTAGCTGGAAGTAGTTTTGAGTCCCATGAACCTGCATTGATCAAACATATGAATATTAACATAATTTCTTTCTTTTTTTTTGTTTTATGAAGTCCTGCATGGTCCTCTAGGAGTGGGAATTTTACTAACACTTCATTTTGATCGATGAAAATATAACATTAAACTAGGCAGACTTCCCAGCTAAGCAAAGAAATCCTAAAGCATTTTGCTTTGATTTTAGACATTGCCTAGAACTGGTTAAAAACTAAAATGTGTTGTTTCTCATTCAACTTAAAAAATTTAAAATACAGAAGAAAGAACAACAAATAACTACAAATGTTTAATTTGAATAATCATGCATTCAATACAAATATGAATAAGTTATGAATAGATGGAAATTTGTGTAATTCAATGCTCCATAAGACAGTAAATAATGAAGCATAGACTTTATATAGTACACGCTTCAATCTAGTAATCAACATACAAATAAACATTTTGAAACAAGACAATGAATACAAAAAATATTTACAAATTATGTCCACTAAGGCCAGTTGCTTGAGATTCAAAATGGTAGTTAAACTATAACATGATATGGAAAACTTACAAGCCAATGACAATAGTTGCACTTCCATTGTCACATATGACGCCAACCCACTTATCAAGGCATGGATTACTTCCAATCCAAAGCGCTTTAAGTTGAGAACTATTTGAGAAATGTTGTCTTACTTTATACAAAGATAGTCCTGCAACATAACAACAGTTAAAAGATATAGGATTTCTTGAGAATGCATACAATGCAGTATTGGAAATCTTCCCAATTTTCTACAATCAAACTCATAAAATAACTAAAGGCCATTTACCCACATGAAATGTTAAACAATTATCAAAGCTTACATTATTCAAAATTGGCTGCAAGTTTATGCTTGTATTTCAAACTAAAATTTCAAATTATTTCAAAACTTGAATTTAAAGGCTGAATAACCAGATGACCAATGGATTAAAGCGTATTTAGTAGTTTGTGAGACCTTATTTTCTAAAGCCTGTAGAAAATGTGAAGCAATTAAATGAAAATACACCCAACATATTTCAAATTTTAATAGACTAAACTATGAATTTAATTGTTGAAACAATTTAGTCATTGTGATACTAGTACACTAAATTATCCTATTTAATAATTCATGAAAAAAGTCAACTTAAAGGGAAGATGAGCAATAATTTTGGCACTGGAAATGCTTGGAATCTATTACCTGGCTAGAATTCACTCACTAAACCCAGCTACAAATTCTTACATGATTTGGTTCCCTTTCTTTGACAATCTAAGCTTTTGATCTTTGTATTTGTTTTGTTTCAGTTTGACGAAAAAACAGTCCGAATTCCTTTAGGGTTAAAAAAACGGATACTTTTCAAGTTATGAGAAGACTGGATAGCCAAATGGAATCCTAACAAGCATTGGAGATAAAATTCTGACCCTCAAACACCAAGAACCTCATGCAAGAAGAAAAACTGTAAAGTTTACACTAACATGTATGCTATTGAATGGTGTTATAAAGAAACCTTCAAGAGCATTGAGAAGAGACTAAAAATTGAAGTAAACGTATGCTACTTGGCACCAAATCCCCTCACATGGAATGAACAGTTGAAATGACGGCAAGGGAGAGGAGCAAAAATATTCAAAAGAGAGATATAAAGGAGGGGAAAACAATCAATGTTCAAGCAATCATTATAGTAATAACTAATATGTGCATTGCAACTTTTCATGTGCCATTGTGTTTGCTGTGTGGCCACAATAATTTCTACAAAAAGTTATTGTGGCTTCAATTTAAGTTGAAAGGACATCAAGTAACATGTTTATAGATGATTCCAAATTTATCTTTTCCATTTAAGGCAACAACCTTCTCCAAAACAACCAAGATGATTTTTACTTCTGGTATTTTCCTTTCCTTCATTATAAAGTCTCTCCTTTTCCAACATTACAGCTCATTGTTTCTGAGCAATGAAATTGAATCATAGGTATTAACATGGGTATTTCCCCACGTAATCCAGATTCAATTCAAAATGGCATAAAAGGAATAGAGTAAAAACTGTATTCATATTATGGTCTACATCACTCGCAAAGACCATTTGACATATATATAATGTAATAAGTCAATGGGCATTAGAAGAGTAAAAAGAAAAATAAACAAATAAAATAATTAGGATTGAAAAATAATCTTCTTAAAATGCACGTATTGTGAAGATTTTTATCTATTTTAGTTTAGATTGTGGAAAGTATCATTTACATAAATCTCCTTAAATTTAGTAGTTCTATGAAATGATGGCATTCATGAAGTATATAAAGGTGCAGAGAGACAATGTTTTCTCTTCTATTCTTCAGTACCCTTGAAAAGTTAAAAACTATGCAGTAGACAAGGATGTATGCCACAGCTTTTGAAGAGTGAACTGACTGAATTGAGCTTTTCTAATTTATATTACTAATGCCTTGGCATGAACTACAGTTGTACCAAAGTAGGCTGCTCCCTTATTCAAGGTTTGATTCTGACTGCAACCTGTTACGTAACGACTTCCCTTTTTTCTAGAGCAAATTTGATGTTGTTGTTAGTTAACTTATATGCAATCTTACCGGTGGTATTGTTGCTTTATTTACCCCATTTTGCAATCCTGCTAATTTCAGAAAAATGACTCAAGTAGTCTCAAAATGAATTATTCTTCTGTTAGTTTCCATATCATGAGCAGCCATTCTTACAAAATCCCATTTCTTTTCCAATTTCAACATCAATTTGAATGTCTTACCATTGTTACCCTTGTTGGTTTTGACATGAAATCATGAACATCATTAAATAATCAGCCATCCATACCTTTGACATTGAACCTGTTAGGCGAGAGAGTTGTGTCACTTAGACTACCAATATCACGCCTACTAAGTGCTACCATCGCATTGCTATTGCTAGTATTGTTATTGTCAGGCATGTAGGCCAATGGAATTGTACAATTCTATTCATAACATGAATGTACTGGCAAGTGATCTACAGTGTTGTCTTGTAAACTGCTTACAGATCACCATCCTCATTAATGTTGTTACTTGTACAAAAGTCAAGTCATTTGCATGTGGCAGTCCATATGGATTATCCAGATTGTACAATCCACCCAACTACAGGTTGGTCATAAGTTTCACTATTGTCTGGATTTCTACAACTTCCCAGCTACAGTTTGACCATAAGTCTCCCTCACGACTTCAATTTGTCAAATAAGCAGGTTATCCTTCATGTAGCTTTAGCAGTAGTGTGCAACATACTGACTACCACTTCTCCAATACAGATCATGTAACTGCCAGACTTTAATCTTAAAAAATTTCTCTTCAGAAGCTCAAAATTTGCAAAGTCATACTCAGCCTGAACCAAATTGACATCAATAGAATCACAGTTATAACATTCGTAGGGCAACTTATGGGAACTATAGCCTTTTCATTCTAATAATTCACCACAATTCTCTGAGTGCCATCCAGATTGTGCAATATCACTCAGGCAGGACTATAAAGAAGACCCGTTGTATGCCCAAGAATTCACCACTTAAACCATGTGGAGGTTCTTCTAAATGAATTTAGGACAGCCAATGTACAATAATGTTTACCAAGTAACACCACAATCTCGAAAGTGAATTCTTGCGTGCAAATCAACTAACTATTTACCTTTCATTGGATCAAAGACTTATTGGTGAGAAACAAAAATGCTTGATGATCAACAACTGAAAGTACAATAGTGAGCAAATCACAATGGAATTTCCACAAAACACGCACAGCATTCCCAACCTGTTCCAATTGTTTGTGCAATTGTTCACCTCATACTCAGATAATCTTCTGCTCACAAAATAGACATGGTGCCCCAGCTTTTTTTTTACCTTCTTGTGCTCGTATGCACCCAATTACAAACTTGGGAAGGTCAAGACAAAAGTGAAATTACTTATTCCACTCGAGGGCATAAGCAAGGGAGCACTGCCAACATCAAATCATCAAAGACCAAATGTTGTTCCTTGTTCCATTCAAATGACATACCTATCCTGCAACAATATAAAAAAACATCCCATAACAGTCAACATGGCCTAAGAAAGATCTTCCTCTGTGGCTCCCACTAGGAATCTCTGTATTTAAAATTGTTCTCCAGACCATTGTTTAACCAGACATAATTGATGACATTTTTAAGAAGTTTTAGATATGGTACTGTGAGAGACTATCTCATGGGATTTTCATTTACTGGAAGCTTTTCTTCCTTTCCAAACTTCAAACACTTTGTAAAGTTCTTGTCGATACAACTCCTACCAATCTAATAACCAAACATTGGAAATACCTTAAGATTTTCCCTGTTATCCTCAAAAACAATTGCAAAATATTCAAGAATCGTCTCCAAGATCATTTCCACCGCAAGAAATCCATCAAAACATTAAAATTAAAGTTAAAGTATACCAAGTTTATTTCAAGAAAGGATTGGAAACTAAAACCTATTTAAAAATATAATTCGTAAACATAACATACAAGATTTATTGTTCATATGGTCACCGTCACTATATGAGGACAGAAACTTGTACCACAAAGGCAGCATCAGCAACTAAAAGTGTGCATTGCAAATCCAATCCATTTAATTCTGTTCCAGAAAGGCAAATGCCAGTGGCTAAAGCTGCGTAACCTCAAGACACTGTTTGTTGCACTAACCAGTAACTCATTTGAGTTGAATGCAACCTTTTACACTGGCATGCAAACAGGATTTATGTTATTGACCAGCTACAGCCGTGATCTCTGATGTACACAAACTCCTACTATTGGAATCAAATTTTGAAAATTTGTAACATTTTTTTCTTTAAAAAGAAAGTATTTGGCTGAAATATCCCCAATGAAAACAACATAGGTCTAAAGGTCTGAAACCCAATAATAATTTCGAAGGCAAATATCTTTGCTTATTTTGAGCTGGCAGGCTCAGGTCTTAAACAACAGAAAACCCATGGTTCTTATCAGGACGCCCAAGTCCAAAGCTCTGCTACAGATAAACTTTCCTGCAGAGGGTACACACTGGTTGGCAGAGGACAAGCAGTTCCAATGATCAGGGAAGTACTCCTAATCACAAAAGGAATTGCCCGTCCTGCAAATGGTAAAACCCCAATATCCTCTGCTCTCCCAGGAAAAGAGTTAGCTCTGCATAGCTACATATAATTAACAAAATGAGTAAAACCATAATTGAACAAATGTAGGGGCAGATCTGTAGGCCAATAAAAGTCAGCATTGATGTGTTTCACATCACCATTATAACATGGCAGTGACATGATGCTTTGGAAGTGGGACGGCCATTGAACACTACATCAAACTATCCCCTAGCATTTAAGACAGCTATTTAAAATAAATCCAAAACACTCTGTAGTAAATTCAGCCAGTGAATAAACTTGCTGCCATAACAGCAAAAGCCGGAGAAAAAAACATATAAAGTGGAAGTTCAACGAACCGTCTTTAGAGGGTGTTGTCAAATAAGCATATGTCGAACATTGCAGCAGCAGAATAAATACAGCAATATATACTGTAGCACTCTCCATTTCTGCGTCTCAAAATAAGCTTCAGATAAACCCCTAGCAATGCCTGCAGACAAAAATATATTTATATATGCTCATGGATTTCTTGATATTTACCAGGTCTCAAAAGCCAAATGATAATAGAAATGTCATTTCCACAAGGTCTGCAAATAAAGTGGGACATTAACAACGAATGACTGTCCACGACATGCAAATTAAAGCGATAGTCTTCCTCTCCAGCTTTATAGCTATTTCAGTGCAATTTATTACCAAAAAAATTTCACCCTATAGGTTTTCTAGTCCCTAATTATGATGCAAACATTCAATTTCGCTTGATGCTTTGAAAAAATATAAGAAAGAATCAAAATCTAAAACATATTATACCCAGTACCTTTAATCAGAGAAGCATTGCGCACATAGCAGTGCACTGCCTGCACAAGTATTAAATATGCAAGTCAGTTATCAAAATCCTAAAGCTTAAGTTCACTCCATTAAATTTCTTAGCAAAAAATAAGTATTGGAAGTCAAAAAAACGACTTTTCTGGCCACAAATTCTTAAGAAATCTTTTAGCATTACTTTTGTTTTTAGAGATAAAAAAGAACAAAAAATTCACAATCACGACATGTTCTGCGCAATAACTTTAATCGGAAAATCATTGCACATACAGGCTTACCTGCAAGCTTATGAAGTAAGCATGTAAGTTCTCAAATGTCAAATTTCTAAGCTTAACTCTTTCCTCCGTTAAATTTATTTATTCTAAGCAAATATCAAACTAGAATAGACAGACTTTTGATTTGTGCTTTCGACAAATAAAATCGCGACATTTCCTGCTCAGTACCTTTACCCAGAGAATATTTCCAAACGTGGGCCTGTCTTAAGCAAATAAGTATTTAAGTTCTGAAAATGCCAAATATAGGAGCAGTAGCATCTTCACTAAATTAAATGTCTTTGTGGTGCACATAAACATCAAAGTATAACAGAAATGTTAGTTGCATTTACAGAAAAACGAATGCACTAGTCTGAGATTTAAAGCACATAAATGTTCCTTCAAACTTAAGAGAAAGAAGCCACTCGAGCACTCAAAAAACCAGAATTTTAAAGATGATTTTACAGGAAAACGAATGCAGTGCTGTTAAAATTTGAAGCGCTTAAATGTTCCTCCAAATACGAGATAAAAAGCCACTAGACCACTCGAAAAAACCAAAATTTTGAACAGAAAACACTTTCCAGCATTCAAATTTCACTGCATTTCCAAAATTTAAGAAAAACGAAATCAAACATCCTAAACAACAATGTATTGACATATGATTCAACCTGATGCGAATCAACCACTGCTCACCGACCAAACTTTCCGAAGATAATGACGACTTTGTCACTGTGGAGCGGAAAACTCCGCTGCTGTGTCGGCAGATGAGTAAGAGAGCGACTCTTACTATTCGAAAGTAAGATGAAAAAAAATCCAAAGTCTGCTAAACAGAAGATTCACAAACCTCGGTAAAAATCGATAGTGCAGGAACGAAAAATCTCCACTTCACATCGCGAGAGGAATATTGAAGCTCTGAAATCGGTCTTTAGTTCTTGTTCGCATCTGTCCGCCCGCATATCATTGTCAAACGTAGGCTTCTTTGGCGGCATTAGCCTTATCTTGTCTAATAGAAAGACAACTCCAAAACTTTTTCCTAAAAATCTAAACGCACCATTGCATCTAAATACTGAAGACGCGGCTGACAAGCTCGAATCGAGTTAAAAGGGTAAAATCTTAAACTTTTCACAACCTTATATTGCTGGGACTCGAACCGTAAACCTCTGAGCTGGTATAAGCGAGGTAACTGTTTAAAGGCGTTCTAAACGAAGCATTGAAGTTTGATTTTTCACTTCATCGCGATTGATGCGACTCCTGCCGGATCATTTTTAATTGCGTTATGACGTGGCTTTGCCAATGTAACACGTGGCGACCTGTGGACTGGTAAGATAGGCACTTCAACCTATGAAAAGCTGATACAACCTTGGCTCTATTGTTTTATAGAAATGTGAATGGTTTGGTTTATTTTTTACCATTTTCTTTTTAATTATATTGAATAAAGCAGATTTACAAAGAATATATGTTAGAGTAGGTGATTTATAGGTGATTCAATGAATAATTTTTTTTAACGTTTAAAATAAATTGATAGGGAATATTGAATATAAATAATATAATATAATATGATATAATTGAAAAAAAATTATTAAAATAAATAAAATTATAGAGCATAATATTATTTCAAATAAATGTTTAAAGATGTGTATTCAGTTTTCAAGTAGATTCATATCATTATTGTGAAAGGTCATTTATATGCATTTTGAGTTTTAAATGAATTTGTATATTATAATATCTATTTTTTTAATGATTATCAATTACAATTGAATGTGCAAATATAATTGTCTATCCTTTCCACTTAAGAATTAAGGATTGAAGGGTAACTACACTATTAAATTCACTTGAACACCATGTGAATCTCGTTGTCAAGGTATTAGGTCATTGCACTTGAATACACATGATCCTTGATGAATTGGTTCTTTGAATTGGAAAATGAGTCTCTATTATCACATGTCACAAAAATACCTAACCGTGTATTTCAAATTCATTTGTGTTGTAGATAGAATGTTAACTTTCGATAAATACAAAATAAATCTTTAGATTCCAATTCCATCATTATGTAAATCACTTTGTACTCAAACTTTCATCATTGTTAATTAATTAAATGATAAGATGTGATGTTGGATCATATCCAAAAATAAATGAGGATCTACTTGTTTTTTACTCTCATTTTTTGTGGCAGCTAATTATTTATGAATTTTTAAATTTGTAGTTAAATAATCACATCGCTTCATTTGGACAAACTTTAATTATGGACATCCATCTTAGGAAATCATCTCACTCAACCTCCACCATAGATCTCTTCCACAAATCTCAACTTTTAATCATCCTAACAAAAAAACAAAATACAATGAAGCTTCAAAGCTCCCCACATCCACCTTTTTTTATACTAGTTGCATAGATTTGACATGAATTATTTGAACAACTATACTACAATTCATTAGCCTTTTAATTAAGTTTACACTCATAACCAATGGAGTTTTTATTTGATAGCAATTGCACTCTTCAAACCTCCAATAAAGTTCAACTTTGAAGTTTGCAAAGCTATATTTGAATTTATGTTTTTTTTTTTTGGCAAACTCAACTCATCCATTTAATGCGAAAGAATTCATTTTCTTAAAGTTAATGTGATATAAAAATAGCAAAACCAAAATGTCATTGCACTATGAAATATGTGACTTGTAAAAATATCCTAATAAAATACACTAGTACATTAGATTTAAAAGAAAATAAAAATCTTTCAAAACATAGTTTAAACATCAAAAATAATTTAGTTTCATATATATTATTTAAAAAAAATTATTATTATTGTTTATAGAGGGTTGAGACATGCCGCCCAGCCATAGAGTTGTCTAAGAGCCAAGGTATCCACATTCCTTATGATGTCACCGTCAAAATCGCTTATGATATGGGAGGCTCATGGAAAACCATTCAACTTCACTAGAAAACGAAAAGCCCATTGACAACCACATTTAGAAAACACAACTACATTTATTATTCTCTTAAATTAAATATTAAAAAATAGAAATTAACGTTCCTTCAAACTAAATACAACATTAAAAAAAACTGTAAATAATAAATCACATCCACAACCGTAAAAAACTGTAAATAATAAATCACATCCACAACCATAAAAAAAACTCCCCATCCAACACCAAACAAGAATTAAACTAAAGCAACAGTATATGTTACTTTCCATTTTTGAAAGAATTTTTTAACCTAACTTTTTCTTTCTAGATTCCTCATTGAATTCAATTTTGAATTGTTTGCGTTTATTTATGACATGTACCTTCTAAGCAACGTTGCCGACAAACAGAACAAACTTTACAGAACTGGTAACAGACGTGACATAATATTTAACAGCAAGATATATTGCTCTTTACGGGACTCAGTTTTCTCTGTCAGACGTGAAAAAGTTTGGTTTTGGCTTGAAATCTAAGGAATGTTTACCAAATTTAGCAGCTTTTCTTGCAGGTAGAAAACCAGTGAAGTTGTCTCTCTACTAGAATTATTTTACCGTAGAGTCTTCAGGACTTTTGCTCTTAATGGTAGATTCTGCGGTTGATATTTGTTTACCCACTTGATTAAAAGTGTTCATTATTTTCAGCGTGGCTCTTGTCATTTCAAATAAATGATTACAACGGGCGTCACCTCGATCCAAAGGAAAATTATATAAACTTGTTTTTCAACGTCATTATGAAACCATGTGATGGGTATCATTGACCTTCACTATATTTATGTTTAATTATTGTTTGGCGGTTAGTGTGGGAACTGTTTCGTTTGGTGACTTTTTCAACAAGAATATCATGACCCATCACATTTGGTTTATGTGTGGGTAAATGAATGGACAATAGAATTATTTTTATAGTTTTGGAAATGTAAATTGAATTGTTAAGTTATTGGAAGATATAAATAATTGAGGTTGATTTAACTATGTAAAAAGACTATTAGATGTACAATTGAGGATGGCATCATATTATTTTAGGTGTGAGACATTATTTTAGGTGTGAGACTGGTAAGTGGAAGATACTTAGAGAAACTTGGGACTCTCAGGTGTGAGACTAGTAAGTGGAAGATACCTAGAGAAATTTGGGAAGAGAGTCTGCATTTTCTAGAAAAAAGGTGTAGTATATAATGGTTGGAAGGTTGGCAAGTTTCCTTAAGAGATGTGACATGGAAAGAGCATGAAGATAAATTAAGAATGAAAATCCTTCTTTCAATCATTCATTCACAAATAGTATTGATGTTGAGTTGATCCTCAATATAAGAGTTATAGGAAGTGTTGGTTAAAGTGTAAGAATCTTAAGGTTTTCCATTAACAAAAATAAATATATAAAACTTCTTTTGTTGTACCGTATAAAATATGTAGATCATGAAGAACAGATGCTGAAATTTTGCCAAAATCTATTAGGTTTTCTGGTTTTTGAAATTTGGTCAATGGAACTTAGTCGCTTCCATTGTTTTAGTGGAAACTTATATGATGTAATATGTTGTCCTCTCAAAACTACATTTGATGAGACAACAACTATCACTTGTGAAAAAAATTACTTCTCGACAAGAGATTTTTTTTAAAACAATACATGTAAGATTATCAAGTTCGTTTTTATATGTTTAGATGGGTCTTATGATTAAATTAATTGCTCTTCTGATTTGTGTTGCTTCGGCTACCCAACTAATGAATTGAAGGGTCATAAACATATTTTTAATTCATATTTTATTTTTCTAAAATAAAATATGTTAGTATATAATAAATTAATTGAAAATATGATGAAATATCCATAAAAATTAATTAATATAATTAAGAGTTGAATCTAGATTTCAAAGAGGAATAATCATGTCTCTATTGAAACAATGTATTAGTATGCTTTAACATAACCTATGAAAGACACTCTATATATTAATAGCCAAAAGCATATTAACTCATTTACATGAAATACAAAAACATCATATCTTTAATTTCATATAAACATGTTGATTGATGAGAATCCAAAACTTTAAAGAACCCAAACCAAATTATACTCTCCAACTTTATTAGATCCCACACATTATTTTAATAGCAAATAAATAAATATCTATTCTTTTTCATCATCAATCTCATTCATTGAAATCAAAGTCTTTTCTTTTCATCATTAATTTTAGCTACTATTAAATTTATAGACTTGTCTTTTCACCATCAATTAATTACAAAATAAAAATAAATAACCGAAAGTCTTGTTAGTTCATCCAAATTTCCTTTTGGCAACAAGTGATCAAAATGTCGAAGACTTCATTTTTTTCAGTAATAATAAATTAGCTTTAAAAGCCTCAAAACTCTTCTCGTGATGCATTGACGGTTGGCCACCGACCCTAGAAAGCCATGAACAACATTATCTTATTAATTAAATTGGAAAACGAATAAAAGAAAAATGTAAAATTATTGATATTGATATGTTAGAATAATAGTTAGACGTTAATTACAATGTTTGGTACTATAAGTTTGGACAAACATCAAATTATTGGTTGTTTTTGGTTATATGTTAGCAACCTAATTATATTTGAGCTAGTACTTTGTCTTCCCAAAATGTTAGCAACCTAATTATATGTTTTTTCATGGGTTTGTTGCCTCATTAATGTCAATGCATAAGTGATTTGTGGTCCCAATATGACTTGAGTTCTATCATTCTTTTAAAAAATCAGTGCTCTTAATGATTTCCCCTCTAATTTACCTCTAAGAAAGTATAGAGGATACGGAGATAACATACCAATGATGGAAGAGAAATTAATCAAATTAAAGAATTTTTAATAAGGGGTATTTTGTGGTTTGATATTATATAAAATACGATGGAAATTGAAGATGATCATTCTTTAGTTTAAGAGGAGGTGATAAAAGATTATGAAGAAAAGATTGGAAGAGTGAATATTTTTTATTTGGTATTTAGGTGGGGAATATGTAAAATTATATCAAATGAATTATATAAAATAATATTTCAAATTGTTATTTATTTTTTTTATATGAAGTTTTTAATGTTTTTTTCTTGTAAGAATTTGATGAATTAAAGAAATTAAAGTATTTTACTTAAATAAATAGTTATAAGTGTGGTTTTTAATTTTGGGTTGTGAAGTTGTTAGTTATATTTTAGACATTTCATTTAACTAAGAAGTGAAGAAAATACAAATGGATCAAGAAAAGAGTCGCAATGTCAACATTTATAAAAGAGCTTGAACTTGGCATAGTAAGTTTCACCAAAGACAAAAGAATCATTCAAACAAACAAGATTAAGTAATATGATAAGTTATATTTACTTGTAGTTGAGCTTTGTGTATGTGTGTGTGTGTGCGCGCGCGTGTGCATGTGCATGTGCGTGTGAGTAAAGTAATATGATAACCTCTGAGTGGCATTATATCATAGAGTTGAGCTAGTTAATTAGATAGTCTCTAGATGGTGTATAATGTTTACCTTCTTGGAATCTAGATTGGAATTAGAAAACTGAAGGACTTGTAGACTCTAGGAGTGTGATTTTATATCCATCCACCTTTTTTTTGTAAATACATGTAATATTATTTATAAATGATAATCTAGACACTTAGTCAACAAAAAAAGAAAATTATATGTAAGAGGCTCAGCCTTCAACTTAACAAGTGCTTCAACTAAAGCTTAAGATTCAAAATTTCACACATTTTTTACAATACTTTTTATCCTTGAGATTCTAAAGAGTGTTTGTCTCATGGATGTTATTAAGCTTTATCTATCTATTATTTCACATTATCATTTTGAAATGCATTAATATCCAAAATACACCATGTGTTCTCCTTGGTTTTCATGCTCTTTTTTGTTGTGAGTACTCTCTTATTCAATTCAAATATTGTCTCTTATCTTTCATGCACATTGTGACACCTTTCTAGTGGACTTATCATGCCTCTTCCTTGTTAGTATTAAGGGGTGTTCATGTTATTGGTGATAATGCTTCTTTGGTTTGATTTTGGAGTGAGCTATATATTTAATACTTTTTTCCTGTGTACTAGACAAATGTAGTTGATGCAACCCATGTATTTTGGTGAAATGGAGCACTTACCATATAGACACTCTTGCATTCGTATTTTATTGAGGTGAACTTCCATCCGTAGTTTATTGATTTCTACATACTATTGGCATCTATATTATTTACTTATTTTTTTTACATTGGTTGATTATTGTCATTGGTCACTGATACAGATTCATATAACATATTTATCTTCAATTGACATATTATTCACCTTGTTTTAGGATCTAATCATTGTTTGAGTAGTGTCATTGGGTGCACTCATGTAGATTTTTCTCTTCTTGATCTTGATCTTCAAAAGATATACTTCAATTAAAGCACTATAGCAGACATATTTCAATTTTTTTGTAGCTTCTTCATGCTTTATGGGTGTTCTTAATGTTTCTATTCTTTTTGGGACATTATTTTGGAGGCTTACTAGTCCTTCATGTGTTTATCTCTTTTGTAGAGGAGTTTTCCCCATGAGATTTTCTCTTTTTTTCTCAAGTTGTGAGATTTCTTTTTTATTTGTGTATGGGTACCTCATCAAGCCTTAGTTATTTAGATCCATCTTTTAATTTTATGTATTGGTATTTAGAAGTATTACATACTCCTTAAGTTACACTTAAGCGGGGTCTTAGAGTAAAAGGTGTTTTACCTTAGGTCCCTTTTCACTATGGTACTAAATCTTACATAGGTCATGTACTTTTTGTGTCATGTGTCATATGATGAGGACATGTTTCTGTTAGAATTAAGGCAGCACACACAACAGAGAGGGGGGGTGAATCAATTGTGACCCAAAACTTCAAATCATTAACTAACTTATGAACATTATCTTGGATCTGAATGATAAACACGAATACAAGATCATAACACATTAATCAACACATAACACCAAGATTTCTGATGTGGAAACTTGGTTAAGGGGAAAACCGTGGTGGGGATCAAACCCACAAGATGAATGTACTATGTTAAAAGAACTATGCCCTGTTAGGAGTACTACAAAGGGGAATGCACATGCATTAAAGCACATTCCCTAGAGCTCGTTGCTCAAATACAACAAGGGCTTCAACCCCAAGAAGGCTCACTACCTTACAACAATCTCAAATTACAATTCATAATGGACAACAGTCCATAACTCATGAACTAACAGATAACATCTCTGATTATGCCAATATAGATCCAATGAAGAGCATGAGATTTTTGCCTTAATGGCAGATTCCACTCATACCTCTTTGCATTCACTCTTCCATACCACTCGCACACTTCACATTCACAAATGATTACATCTTTTATATATTACATCAACTTTATTTCAACTAGGTCATCCAGGGACCTAATTACAAAATATTAATTCATTACAACTCAATACACAATGTGATCCATGTTAGAGTAATAAGTTATTTCACTTATTAATTAAATCATTTTGATTTAATTGATTAAGTCACTTGTTATCTCTAGTTTACTTAAGCTAAATTTTAGGCATTTAATAATTAATTCTTTTATTAATTATTAACATGCAACCTAGAGTTTTCCTTTCTTTTAGGATCTTGATCACCTTTATAAGGTTGATTGTATTGTACTTTATTGCATACCCCCTCTGAATGAGTATTTCATCTTTTAGTTCATTATGAGTTGTGTCTCCATTCTTTTCTTTTGTAACAGGGTATTTGCATATAGTGGATCTTGATGATAGAATTCTTGAATTATAACACGGTGTCATAGCCTTGTTGTTGCAGCCCATTCCTAAGTTTTTGAAAACAATTTGGAGCTCCGAGGGTTTCAATTTTTTAGAGTTTTTTGTGTGGATCTGGGGGTGAGCTATTTTTAGGATCACTTTGAGCACAAATTGACCTCACAATTGTGCTTAAAAGGCCCCAAAACCCCTATTTCCATATAAGGCACGTCCAATTTGGACACATTTGCATTTTGATGCAAAAAAAATTGCATATAGGCCTATTTCTGGCACACATCGAGAAAAAAAATATCACATGTTCTTTTTCGGATTTAAAAAAAAAAAAAAACTATTGTTTAACAAGCGTTGAGCGCTTGAATCAATTTTTTCAAATAAAAAGGGGTTGTTTAAGCGGTCCCCACCGTGTGGGAACCACATAAGGCAGTCCCCACCACCTCAGACACCCCGCCAAGGCTGCGGGCTCTCCTACGCTAGTGCATTTTTTGCCACCGTCCTCCGTCTGCCCTTTGGCCGCACGCCACCTCTGCATCATCGATCTCCGCTCCCTACCTGGCCTTTGCGCCACTAGAAATTACCACCTCGGCGCAGCCCCCGATGGGCCCATCACCCCCACCTTGTTGCCCCCCATGGTCATGTGGGTGACCAAGTGCTCCGCTGGCCAGCCCCTGCTCGTGGAATGTGACTAGGGGCCAGAATATTTAAGCCCCAGGGGCTATAAACTATTTTTTGAAGCCCTTATAAAACATATTCCTTGGATGTTTTGTCATAACTGGAGCAAACAGAGGCCTTTTTCAGACTTCCATATATTGTCAGAAAGCTCTTTCCGAGATCTATTCAAATATAGAGGTTTCATCAACATTTTTTCTTTTTTTTGGTCTTTTTTGCCAGTCAAAGAGAGGGTTTCTCTTCTGCGCTTTTGGGCCTCCAAAATGTGCATAGAAACTCCATTTTTTGCTCATGGATAGACGTTGGAAAGCTCTTTATGAGCCCTCTTTAGATATGAAATTTATTTTCTAAGAAAGTTGATCAAGTATATTCCCATTCATTTTGAAGCATTTATTGCCCTATCTCTCCTTCTAAACTTTTCAATCTGTACTAGGGTTTGGTATTTCGCTTTGTGAGGGGTTTTTTACTTGTTTTTTGTCATTTATCTTAGAAAAACTAGAACACTCAATAACACAAAACAAAAACCCTTCTACATCTTTTGTCTAGTTTTGAAAGATAACTAATAATAAAAAATCAAGGCAGTGCAACAATGGCAGATTCTACATCCATTGAACTTCTCACTCCGCATAATTTCCATTTGTGGAAATCCCATATGACTAGGCTTTTCTGGTCACGTGGGTTATGGTCGTGTTTGGATACCATTCAACCAGTTTTTATGTGTCCTTATCAGATCATGCAGCACATGAACAAGATGGATGAGGCTATGGGTGAGATTTCTCTGCATGTTTCAGAAAGTTTACTCTTTCACCTTGATAGTTGTGATACTCCTCTTGATATGTGGGAGAAGTTTCAGACTCTCTTTGGCACACTCAATGAGTTCAGGGCACTTTAGATTGAGGCAGGATTGACAGCTTTGGGTCCTTATTCATTTCCTTTTATTTAGGATTTCTTGATGAAATTCAAATCTATTGGGTCTATCTTATAGGTTTTTGGAAAGAATAAGACAAATACATAGTGCATTTACCTGATTCTTTCTAAGCTCTGTGGTCCCTTTCAATTATTTTCTTCTACCTTCCATTCTACCATGGATGCTTTGGGTCCGCGATTTACCATGCCTACATTTGATGTGTTCTCTGATCATTGACTTGTGAGTAGGCAAATCTATCTCATCTTAATTTTCTCACATGATCACAAAACCATGCATTGGTATCTCACCCATCTTCAGGGAAGCATGAGCAAAAACAAAAGTCACCGACCACAGAGTCTGGGAAGGATTCTAGTTCTTAGCACTCCTTTGTCCCACCTTCTCCTAAGGGGGAAAATCAAAGACAGAAAGACCTAAGTGTGCTTATTGTAAAAATACCAATCATGATGAGTCTCATTGCTATGAGAAGAAGATAGATGGATATGCAAAACAAATTTATAATTTGACAACTCTTCTTCAAAAGAGCAACATTGATATTCCTTCTTCTTCTACTTCTTATGGGTCTTCTTCTTTATCATCATTCCAGACAGATAGACATGACATAGGAAAGGGTCATACATTATGTGCAACTTCTATTTCTCACTCTTCTAGATGGCTATTGGATTCAGGTGCTTCACACCTGAGGCTTCTCCTACCCCACACATTTTGATGGGGATTAACACTATTATGACAGTATGTGGGAAAGGTTTTATTGACATTGATGATGATGCATTCCATGATGTACTATGTATTCCATCTTTTTCCTCTAACCTTCTCTTTATCTATCAGATTACTCACAATGGGACATGGAAGATAGTTGAGTTCACATGAGATTCAGTGCACATTAGAGACAGTGAAGCATGCAATATTGTTGCAACAGGGACAATTGATCATTCTTCCCACTTGTACTCTTTCTCTCATTTTGGTCCACCATCTCCACTATCAGATAATAGCCCTCCTTTTTCACGAGAGCCTATTGAGGTGAAGTAAGGTCACTTGAACTTATGTGTTGTTCCTGAGACCAGTGTTGTGACTTTTACAACTCCTATTGATTTTACATTTGTTCAACATGATTCCTCTTCAACATTACCTGACATCCTCATTCCATGCATCGAGCCACCTAGTCCAGTTGTTGAGGACATATCAAAGGACATTCATCTCCTCTTAGATGATAGTTTCAGCACATCTATTGGCCCACCTTTATTAGAGATTCCATTACATGAGTCTCATGCGTTCTCTTTTGAGCATCAGCTAGGCCTTCCAGTTTCCCCTCACATTCAGGGGTTTCATCTTCTTTGTCTAGTGCCTTTGTTTCTTCCGTATTGGATCCACATTGGTTTGATCACCGAGACATAGGGGTTCTATCGTTCTAGGGGGGCTCTGGAGTCACAATCCTCTCACATGCGGGGGTTGGTTGTACTTAAGGTTTTGAGAGAGTCTCTTGAGACATTATATTTCAGCATGGTTTTTCCATCTCTTTTTGGAGTAGATTTTTTCCCATGTGGTTTTCTATATTTCTCCACTTTACAGAGATTTGATTGTACTTTGGTACCTGATCAGGCCTTGTTGTCGGGACCCGTTTCCTGCTTTCCGTAGTTGTTTCTAGGTTTTAGCTACTCCCTAAGTTTATCTTAAGGGGGGTTGTTAGAGTAATAAATTATTTCACTTATTAATTAAATATTTAATTGATTAAGTCACTTATTATCTCCAGTTTACTTAAGCTAAACTTTAGGCATTTAATAATTAATTATTTTATTGATTATTAACATGCAACCTAGAGTTTCCCTTTCTTTTGGGATCTTGATCACCTTTATAAGGTTTATAGTATTATACTTTATTGCATTCCCTCTCTAATTGAATATTTCATCTTTCAGATCATTATGAGTTGTGTCTCCATTCTTTGCTTTTGTAATAGGTTATTTGCATACAGTGGATCTTGGTGATAGAATTCTTTGAATTATAATAATCCATTAAATATTGGCTGAGACATACCAATGATCAATAACAACATCCTTGAACACACTCCAAATCCATAAATCATGCCACAATTCTTCACTACATGCTACATCGCCATGTCAACCAAGAATAATTAAGAACATCAACACGCCACATGAAAATCACCAAATTCAATTACATAACCCAATGTGATCTAGCAACACAATAGGACATGATCTAGAAACATTAGCAAGCAACATAAAATTCCACGACATCAACAAGAACAACTATATCTCGGATTCATAATTGTCTTTGCATTGTTCATTAGGAACACTAAACAACAACCTTTGTCATTAAAGAAAAATAACTTTCTACCATCCAAATCATGAACTAATCAAGTTGAGGACACACATCCATGTCTTGAACTCACCATGAGGTTAGTGACCAAGAATATTACATAATCAATCCACACCGATCCAATAACTACAACACTGTATTTTCTTGAATAACTAAAATATCATTCTCTGATAAATCCTTCATACTTCACTCAAATCATCATGCAAACCTTTGTAAGTTGACATAGATCAACTATAGACATCAATAAAACTATGTGTACCTTCGTAGCATCTGATATTCAATGCAATATATGTACCAAAGTAATTGTTGTCAATCAGGACTGCACCCGTGATGCAAAGTGTGAAACCTAGCAATCCTGTTGGAACATGGAAACGTTCCTGCTTTTGGGAATGGGAATGAATCTTCGGAGCATAGGCTAACTACCTCCTTGTGATTACCTAAACTACTTCTTGATGAGGAAAAAGGTAGAAGGATATTCTTAAAAGACAAAACTACACTACTAAGGTGATTCACCAAAATTTGATGTTTCAGCAAAACTTTGAGATAAACAGATGGGTGAAACACAATTATCAACTAGATGAATTCTACAATAATGATTCTATGAAAGGTTCCTTAATCAAAAATAAAGAGGAAAATGAAAATGTTTTCATAGTTTAATCACTTAAAATCAGTAGTAACACATTCATAAATAATCAAACTATTACACAAAAGATAGCTGGAAAAGGTATCAGAACTCTATATAAAACTCCAATGATCTTCTACAAACTGCTCCCTTACAATGTGTTGCCCCACTTTTGGTCTTTATACCTCAAGAAAAAAATGGATGTTTAATGTGTAGTAGTAGTCTTGGAAGTTTCATGCGAGTCTAGAGTCTAAGTCTAGAAATCCCCTTAGGATAGAAGGCCTTTATCGGATTTCCCTAACTTGACTTCTCCTTCCTAAGCCGGGTGAATTCTGGGTCTGAAATCATGTTTTTATCGGGTAGGTTAAGTTCCCAATCCGGTAAAGGCCGTGGTTTGAAAGATTCTAACCTCAAAATCACATACAAATGAAATATTTTGTCTCATATCTTCAAGTTGCAGCATTGGCGAGAAATCAAATTTTAGGTTCTCCATGGCGGAAAATCACCTGTGGAGTGCACTTTCTGCAATTGACAAACTTAAGAGTATTAGAGGTAAATAAAGATGGAAAATGAGGAAGTCGGGAACAAGAAAGCCTTGAGCACTCAAATCAAACCTATGGGAAACAAAATAAATGATCAAAGGAAGAAAAATTCATGGAGTTAGCTCATAGGCGGAAAAACAGAAAATGGCTTCTCCTCTACTCCTACAGGCGGGTTTTGACTCGCGAAGTGCATTTTCTGCCAAACTATCAAGGTGAAGAGATCTTGAAGAATAATCCATCCCATAAGAGATCTAGCATATAAAAATGCCAATGGATTCAATATATATCATTTTGGCAGCCCTATAGGCTAGAATTCTCCTTTGGCGGATTTTCAGATAGAGAGCACTACAGAAGTATTTTTCCGCCCAAAGGAGAAGCGAAAAAGTAATTTTCCGCCGCTTCAAGAAAGTTACCGTTACGGTTACTAAAGTAAAAAAATGTTTCCTAACAACATGTAAAGCAAGTAATTCATTCAAATAAGGTTGTTTTACTTTGTATTGGACTTGTTCATTAATGTAGAGGTCTTTTCATTCGTGTGGCGCGGGAAGTCGGTCGTTAAACAGTAAGAATTCAAAAGTATAAAATCATTTGGAGATTTCAAACTGGAACCACCATTGTTCACCAAATTGTTTGAATTCAAAGTAGCTAAGACCAGTTGCTCGTTGTCTCTGTATCCCAAAGAGGAATTTGAATCTCTAGGCTGAATCATACTCACATGGCTTCTAGATTTGTGGGATTCGACAGAATGAACGACATTATCACTGATTGGCACAAAATCTGAGATACCTCACTAAAGTTCTTCGATATGCAAAACTTCTAGAATAGATTGAGAGCAGAGCAGATGCACCCTATTACAGAAAATCTTAAGGAGAGTGGGTTAGTCAAAGCTGCCGATTTTCCTGTAGTGGTTAAAGCTCCTGAATTGGTCCGGGAATGTATAGCTCAATACAACCCAAACACCAAGCAAATTCTTCTACCTGATAACACGGTGCTCCTCTCTATTGATAGAGAGTCTATCCAGAATTCACTCCGTATTCCAGAGCAAGTGGAATACTTTGAAATGACTTATAGTTGGGCGGTCTCTAAATATTTAGCGCAGAGACCAGTATGGAAGAGAGAGATCATCAAGTCATGGTTTAAAGAACCCAAGAGCGCCAAGGGAAAGTTGCCCAAAATATTATTCGGTGCAAATCTGAAGCCAGAAATCATGGATATCCTAGTATTGCTTCACAGGATTAGAGGTGAGAGTGAAGCTCTTAATTTTGTTGAACAACATTTCTTCCTGGTTCAAATAATCTTCTCCCAGCATCATTTCATTAACTGGCCCTTATGGTGAGTGAGAATCTCTCGGATGCCCTCAATAGGGCCAAGTTCTAGAATGAATTCTACATGTCTTCGGTCCTCTTGTATATTTGAGCTACGATTCAAATCTAGCCTGGGCTTCCTAGGTTAGAGGAATTCCCAGATGATGTAAAAAGCTATGATTTTTTCCCTTCTTTGCAACTACAAAATAGTTATGCTGATGATCTCATAGTTAATGACACCTTTACAATGAGACTGTGCAGGGAGCTACAAGGTTGTTCGAAAAGGAGATTTTCTCCTGAAGCCATGGCTTTTATAAGCCAATTTGGATGCTATTTTATCTAGTTTGGAGATTTCTCATATCTTCGTCTTGTAGGTTTTGACGACTTTCCTTTGAAGCTGCCCAGATACCCTACTGACATGATCGTGCTAATCGAGGTGATGAGGCAAGCACTCCAAGTGAATCTGATCTATGCAGAGGCAAAGAAGAAAGGCTATGAATTCCCAATGACCATCGGAGCTTACAGTTGTGCGTCCCGGTCGGAGGCGAAGAATGTTCTAAAAACTTTCTCGAAGAAGTTCTCTCTAGAAACATATGATGTTCTAAGGCCGCAATATGATCCAGTCAATTATGCCAAAGATGTCTTACAGATGAGTCGGGCCATTCACCATGTACCTAATATTGAGGACTATTGAGCCAATTGCAAAGATGACTTGGAGAGCAGGGAAAGATTTTATGCCTGATTAACCATTGAACAGATCAAAAAGTTCAATGTTAACATTGCAATAGAAGGGCTAGAAGATGATGGCAATCATCTGTACGATGACACATACTTGGAGAAGATAAAGTCCACCCCTATTAGCTCGGAGCCTATGCTAGACCAAGCAGTAAGAGACTTGCAGGCTCTGATGGGGGTGATTTACAAAAGAATAGTTCAATGGGTTGAGTGGACTACAGGCCAAAGGAAGAGGTCAGAAAGGAAGCCTCCCACTCAATGAACTCTGGCAAAAGCAACTTCTGTCGTTGCAACCACTTCATCAGTAACAATCCCAACACTTGCGAAAGGATCAATTCAATAGTTGGGAGGAGGTGATGAACCTCCTGAGAAGACTACTCTCTTAGAAAAGACCTATGGAGAGGGTCCTCTTCCAGACATCGGATTCACTGAAGAAGTAGTCCCGACAGACCAAATCAAGTCTGCAGCCGAGCTTTCTAAAGCTACAGAGTTCGAACAGTCGGCTAGTGCTATTATTGTGGATACTTCAGCCGAGACCTCGACCCAAGAAACTCTAAGGAGGGCATCCCCTGTCATAGTTGAAGTAGGAGAGGATAGCCCTAGTACCTCTACAGAATTGGATAAGAGGGGTGGGGAGCAATAGGAGGTTTCTCAAGTTGTAAAATTAATCTCCTCCTCACCTACTTCGGTGAATCCATTCGCTTCCCACCCTAAAACTACTCCTCCGCTCATAAGGAAGTTGTTCATCGAAGAGTTGGTCTCTGCCAACAAAGTCACCAACACAGATTCATGGATAGCAAACACTCTAGATCGTAAAAGGAAGAGAGTGGGAGAAGCAATTCCCAGCCAAGACACTCTATCACGGGCCTTTCATCCCAAGGCTACTACAAGCAAGCAGAAGAGTGTGAAGACAATGTCTACTATGGGTCGTGATCCTGAGACAGGGCATTTCACCATGGAAGTAGCCAAGCCCACTAAAGAGGGCAGACTCGAAGATCTGGCGGCCTCAGACTTTCAGTTGCAGTCATTCGATATGGGATTGGCTTGACATGATACCAAGGTGGATTGGTGAAAGTCCACTAATGTAGTAATAGAGGAAGAGCTTGAAGATCTTAAGACTTCCAAAATCTAGCTTAAAGCAGAAGTGGCCCAACTAACTGACTTCATCAGATAGCTTCTCACTCCTATTACGAGCACTCCCAACACCCAAACCTCCTTTGATCCCAGTGTTGCGGAGAACCAAGCCATTCTTGCTAAGTTACAAGAGGATCGACATTATAGGTATATTGGAAAAAGGTGGATCGAGAGGCTCAAGTCAGAAGGCCTAGCAATCATTGAACAATTAGGTAACACTCTTCTAAGGCTAGAAATAGAGAAGAGCAACATTGAGAAGAATTTACAGACTCTCACTGCGGAAAGAGTAAGATGCCAAGAATGCATAGTCATGTTGCATGTGGCAGTAAAGATGAAGACTAAGGAAACCCTAAAATCTAAGATCCTACAGAAGGGTGATGAGCCCTTGATCGAATGGCTCCAAAGTCTGGAGTTCAAAATTGAGATGATCATTCAGGCCGAGACCGGACTACAGCAAATAGATGTTAAAGTGCAAGAGGAACAAAGCAAAGATTTTAAACTTCTCTTAGGACTTCATGCAGAATCGCAAACCAGCGGTCAAGGCAAAGCAATAGCTGGAGTAGTCAACATGCAGAAGTCATTCACAGATTATCTGCATAAGTTAGCAAAGCAGTCTTCAACTTATCTAGACAAGGTGCCAGAGCTTCAGCAATTGAGTGGATGCATCTTTAGAGCTATGGAGGAATTGAAAGATTGGACAGAAGCAATCAAGACTCTAGCCAAAGAACATTCCAGATGGCTCGTCCGTTACACCAATGTCCACGTCAACAGACATGAAGAGCTCATTCAAGTCATCACTATTGTATTCGCCTATAGGGCCAAATTAGATAAGGGGAAGGAAACTGAATCATAGATATATTCTTCCCTTGTTCTATTTTTATTAGTTTTGTAACGGATAAACCTTTGGTTATCATTTCTGGTTGGGGAAGTTGAACCGTTTCGGTTACTCCTTTTTGTAACGGTCCAATCTAGAACTCTATATGTATTATTCCCAAAATCAATACAAAGGTCGGCTAAATTTTTGCGTGAAGAATAGCATTGTTGCTGAGTCAATTGTGTATGTCTGAATGCCATTTCTTTAACTGTTCCATTGCATTTCATTTATCTTTCTGTTGAATTTGAGCATCTCATTTGAATTAGATTTGTAATCTGTATTTGAACCAAAATTCTGTATTATGATTTGATACAACTAATTAAGGGGAAAATCAGTTGGTATCCTAGGTTTTGGGAATGTTCTTACGATATAGATCGACTCAATATCATTACATTGTTAATCTTCAGTCTTGCATCTGCATTTTTAGTAATCGTCCATGCATCACCAGTTTTGGGAGTTACTATGATTGATAAGATCTCAGAATTGGCTAGATTAGAATTGTATTAACTTCGCTTGAGCTATTTCCTGTCTAGACTTAGCTTGGTTTACCTCTCCTACTCTCGGGTTAAGAGTATACCTCTGTTAGATTAGGAAAGATCAAAATTCATTGAATATTATTCATATAAGGGAGCTGTACCTTCTAATTCAGAGGGAAAATAGGTTTTTAAGTAACTATTTCCCAAATGTTGTATTCAATTGTTGTTAAACATTTTTGGGTATTTTAGAGTTACATTCAAAAGAACAATTTGTTTACCAACAGATTTTTGGCGACTCTGCTAGGGAGACGAACAGTTGTTATACCAAAAGCATACAATCAGGAGAGATGGTGCTTCCCCATGAAAACATAATCCCTGTGCTCCAACCCAATCTTGGATTCCAAGATGATCAAGAGGATCTCATTTCCTCATTAAATACTTTTGTCTGGAGACACAGAAGGAGCACCGAACACTATAGAAACGCCAGTCAAGTGCTAGAGTAGGAAGAAACTAGAGTAGAATCACTTGAGAGAGCCATACAGAGAAGAAATCTGAGAAGGGCAGAATTTGAAGTTAGGCCTCAACATTAAGAAAAAATCTGGAGCCTAAAAGATTTCTCAGAAGTACCAGGAAAGAAGGTAGCACAGACCCTGTCTTTGAGAGGCTTGCAAATATTAATTTTGCTCTTTTAGAAGTACCTCGTCGGGGAAACAGGACTGGAAAGAGCCAGAGCAAATCTTCTTCACCTCCTAAACAAACCACCTAGCTATCCACCACTTGCCAAGTGTTGACATTGCACGAAGTAGTTGACCCTCCCATTGTCAATCTAACACCCTACTTACCCCAATTAGCTATGGCACTCCCTTGGGCCGCTATAGTCGGGCCCCTGCAACTAGTAGCATATAATCCTCTCCCTACAGGCTCTAGAAAGAACTTTCCCAAATTTTCTGGAAATGGGAAAGTATCTATAGACAAGCATATTGCTGCATTCTTCACTTCAGTTAACATCCTAGTGGTTCGAGAAGAAGATGTGGCCGTCAAACTATTCATTAAGACTCTCGTCGAAGGCACCGCTGATTGGTTTCATCATTTACCTGATTATTCTATTACCAATTGGGCCACTATGAGGGTTGCCTTGGAAAGAAGGTTCAAGACTACTGAAGATGAGCATGCCCTATTGACTCAATTGACTTCTATCAAGAAAGAGCCGTCAATCAGCATGAGGGATTTTATAGCTAAATTTAACAAGCTGGTAAATCGTATCCCAGGGGCTGACAGGCCTACGACGGGAAATTTGAAACTTTCTTCATAAGTGCTATGCCACCAAACATCAATTATGATTTAAGGAGAATGAACCTTGCAAATTTGGATGCCACACAGAAAACTGTTGTAGAACTCAAGGACCACATGATTTCATCCAGGAAATGGAAAAGAGAGATACAGTCTAGAGCCAGTAGTAGCAATACTACGTCATCTGATGAGATGATCCAAAAATTGTCTAACAAATTCACTGCCTTCAAGAGGCAACTTCCCAGATTCAATAATCCCTACCAGCGAAAATTTCGGGAGCAGTATGTAAGACATAATGATGGGAGGAATGCAGAAGGAAAAATGTTACAGTTAACTACTCCACCACAGAGACTAGATATAGAGGCTCCTCCTAAAAGAGGAAATATGTGTGCCTTCCACTTAACCACGGATCATGATGGGGAAAGCTGCCCTGATATAGCTCGTGCTTGGAAAATGCATCAGACCGACAAGTGGAATGCTAGAGTGTCTAGAGCTGAACCAAATTCATATTCACATGGTGACTCTAAAAACTTATATTTAGAGTATGAATCAGATTCAGATCAAGAAGCAACATGTTATGCCACCATAAATGGGACCTCTTATACGGTCCTAACCCAGAGTCAGAAGGATAAAGGTCGTGGATCGTCACCACCTAAGAATAATGAGGCATCTACTTCCAATTCAAAAGAGTCCAATCAAGGTCTGAGGATTCCGTAACTAGGTAAGGAACAAAACTCTTTTGACATTATTCAATTTTGTAGAGATTCCAGAATTCAGATTTCTCCCATAGACTATCTTAAGTCTAATCCTGTTGAGCTGCAAAAGCTAGTAGATTATTGTAAAGGAGGGAGCCGAGAGTTAAATCAAAATGTCATGACTACTATAGAGAATGAGTCTTTATTTGTAGACCCATTTGAACAAAGGGAGTCATCCATTTTAGCCACCTTCCCAGGCTAAAATCCTGACCCATTCTATGTGTCTTTATATATTAACAGCTGCAGGTTGAGCAATTGTATAATAGACTCTGGAGCCTCGGACAATGTAATGACATCAACTGTGGCCAAAGCTTTAGGACTTACTCTCACTAAAGCTCATGGTAGGTGTTACTCCATGGATTCCAAGCAAGTACCCCTGGTTGGCCAAATTAAGGATGCTCAAGTGGCTTTAGCAGCACATCCCGAAAAGAAGATGTTGCTAATGATCCTTGTTGCTGATATACCTGCTAGCTACGGGTTGTTGTTAAGAAGGAGCTTTTGCAGAGACCTTGGAGGGGAGATAAAGTTGGATTGGTCCCAAGCCTTAATCCCGGTAGGTAAAAAAAAGATTAAACTGGCTCCTGAAGAAAAGGCTAAGTTTACAGTGTTGAAATCTGATGACCCTAAAGCTCAAATCTTGTATCAAGAATTGGATTTTGACAATTATATGTTGTTCACCAATGATTCTGAGAAAGAAACGAAAACCGCTGAAGAGGAAAAGCAATTTTCCGCCGAAGAAATACCACCACAGATATAGACTCTTGAATTTGACGGTAGTTGTGCGTTGTCAGGGTCAGGTGCAGGTGTGGTCTTGATATCACCAGACAAAGTATGTGAGCCTTTAGCTTACAAATTAGAGTTCGGGAACACCAACAACACTGCCAAGTATGAAGCCCTTCTGTTAGGAATTATCATTGCAAAAGAAAGAGGTGTGAAAATTTTGAGAGCTCATGGTGATGCTGAGCTAATTGTATGTCAAGTCAAGAATCAATACTCTATAAAGAACCACAGGTTGAAGAACTACATAAATAGAGTATGGAACAAAATAGAAGCATTGGATGCTTTTTTTATCGAATCTGTGCCAAGAGAGTTGAATTCCAAAGCAGATTCTTTGGCTGTCTCAACTTCATTACTACTTCCCCACTCAGAATTCAAGGATAAAAAATACCAAGTGGAGGTTATATATCGACCATCTGTGCCCGATAACATGGAAGATTGGAAAATTTTTGAATATGACAAGAATCTCCTTCTCTTTCTAGAAAGCGGTGGCAACTTCCACAAAGATGTTCGTGGCAACAGTAAAGGAACCTGCCAAGACAAGCTGAAGAAAGATAAGTCAGATGTTATTCAATTGCAAGGTAATATCATCCTGCCCCATTTGGTCACTCTGGAAAAGCTCTTCAATAGAAATGACACTTTTGTGAAGAAGAAAAGAATTGAAAGAGGGCCTACCACTGGTGAATATGAAGGAATGAATATTGGAACCAAAAAAGACCCCAAGATGATCAATATCGAGAAGTGTTGTACTGAAGAAGAAAGGAATGAGGCCAGGAAGCTTTTTTTAGAATACTCAGATGTTTTTGCCTGGAGCTATGAAGATTTGAAAAGTTTTATGAATGGAGAAATAAGGATCTGTGTAGACTTCAGAAATCTAAATCAATCTTCTTTGAAAGACAACTACGCCCTTCCCAACATGGATCACCTCTTGCAGATAGTGGCTGGAGCCGAAATGATGTCTATGTTAGACGACTTCTCAGGGTATAATCAGATAGAATTTGAGAAAGCAGATCAACATAAAATGGCTTTCACTACTCCGTGGGGGACCTTCGCATATCACAGGATGCCGTTCGGATTGATCAATGCCAGAGCTACTTTTCAAAGAGGTATGGATCTTTATTTTAGTGATATGAAGAACAAAATCATTGGTATGTATCTGGATGATCTTACCGTGTTCTCTAAAAAGAGAGTAGATCATATAAATGATCTAAGGAGAGTATTGCAAAGGTGCCGGGAGGACGGGATTTCATTGAATCCCAAGAAATCAGTGTTTTGTGTAACTAAAGGAAAACTATTGGGTCACATTGTCTCCCAAGAAGGTATAAGGATCGACCCCGAAAGGGTGAGAGATATTCAGCAATTGAGTTTACTGGTGAACAAAACTAGAGTGAAGTCTTTTTTTGGTCAAGTCAATTTCCTTAGGAGATTTGTCCCTAATTTCTATGAGTATTCTAGAAAAGTGTCCAATCTCTCTACAATTAAAGCATACAAGTGGTAACTTGACTTTGTATTTACCTTTGCCTCTCTGCATCCTCCTTTCCATGAGTGCTTCTATTTCATCTAGATCTTCTTCTTCACTTTCACTTTCACTATCTCTTCTAGATGTGTGTTTTTGACATGATTTTCTTATTCTCATAGAAGACTTAAATGCAGACTCTAAATTTGGTAAGACACTATTATCAAAGTTATTCATCTCAAATGAAATCAGTCTACCAATTAAACTATCAAGAGTAACTATGTTATTTGCTACTGCTCTCATTTCTTGAATAGAAAAAACTCTAATAACATATACAGGCAGTAAGGTTCTTAAGATTTTACTTACCACTGTCTCCTCTTCAAGTGTACCTCCAACACCTCGTATAGTATTGACTACTTCTTTTATTCTTGTGTTGTATTGTGTGATGTTTTCTCCTTCTTTCATTCTAAGATCATCAAATTTTCCTCTAAGGCTTTCTTCCTTGGCTCTCAGAACATTTTTATCACCTCCATGTACAAGCTTCAGTTTGTCTCACATTTTCTTTGCAGTTTTGCTATCCTTGACATCTTCAGATTCAACATCGGAGAGTGAGGAAGAAATCTCTATAACCATGCAGTTATGCTCATCCTTCTCTCTTAATTGATCTACTGTCAAAGCTCCTGTAGGCAACACATATTCAGTATCTAAGTATTGAGTAACATCATTACCAATACCTCATAAGTGGAGTCTTATCCTACTCTGCCATGAAGCAAAGTTGTCTTTGTTCAACTTGGGCACATCTCATCTATTCATCTTGTGATCTTGAGTTAGGTCTTGAAACCTTCCTTCTAAGCACACAAGCTCTGATACTAATTGTTAGTAATAACTGAGGGGGGGGGGGGGTGAATCAGTGGCTTCAAAAACTTTTCTTTATTCTAACCACCAATCAAACAAACCTCAGATTATTATGTCCCTTACAAGATGCATGCCATGAAATACTTTATAATAATTAACTGTATGTCAGTTTTCCTTTTCTGGCCTTATTCTCCTTGATTACCGATAAGCAGTAAAACTTATTTACCAACACTCTGTAAATATGCAAAGTATACCGATAAATCCATAAATGCATATGTGAAATGTAAAATAGTAAAGTTATAAACCATATACACATAACACAAGGATTTTAACGTGGAAACCCTGTTAAGGGAAAAAACCACTGGGACCGATACCCCAAATTTTTCACTCTTCTGAAGTGAGCCCTGTTAGGAGCCAACTTTGTCAAAGGTTACAAACACACTGTTAAGTGTGACCTTGTTAGAGGATTTTATACATAGAGGTTGTCACTTAGTATCTGACATCTATTTGCTACCATCCTTGAATTAGCCTTCTTCGTAGACTGTCAATAGGCTTTAGGAAAATCTTGCTACCATCCTTGAATCAACCTCCTTCTTAGATTGTCAATAGGTATTTGGAAAGTCCAATGCTACTTTCATGAATAAACCTTTTTGGCACTCCTTGGGATGTACCTCAACATATAGAATACTATTAAGTCCTACTCTATTAAGAGACTTGATGCTTCAATGGTTAAACTGAAACATAATGACCTATTGCTAATGCAACTTGAATTGCAGATTTTCAGATCTATTTAAGTACATTACCTCTCTGATCAATGTATAAATTTAATTATTTGTGCTCCACACTTTCTACTCTGTGATGCTGTGCTTCACTATTCATCGGTGTCTGCAGAATTCTTTAGCTCTCCTTCAGCTTGATTGATCAGGACTGTATGAAGTTATCCTTCATCAGTTTCTCTTTACCATCATCTTTCTATTCACTCCCCCTCTTCATGTGATACGGAAATTAATTAAGCTTGTCTCTTATATAGACATGATATTAACCATTTCTTGATTCTTGATTCTTTGCGTGAAAAACAATCCATCCAATCTGATTTAAAGCATAACTATTGATTTATCTTGTAGTTATCTTCTTGACAACTGTACAAATCTTCTTTAAATCAATCACTTAACACTAGTCAAATAAAACAATGAAAACAACCAGTTAATTCTATCTTTAGCTCTTTCCAGCTAGATATTTTGTCATTTTTTGAACTCTCTATTATGTCGGTCAACTCTATAGTTAGTCATCGGTGACAACTGCCAGTTCCATCGGTGTGACTCCAGTCAGCTTCGGGATCTCCGTCCATCGGGCATCATTGGATTTTACTCGTCGGGCAACTCTGTTCTTAGCTCATCGGGTATCCTGTGTATTTTCTTCGTCGGGCAACACTATCTTCTACTCGTCGGGTATCACTGTGACTTTGGTTCTTTGCCTTTACCTATGGTGTGCACTCCATTGGTGTTATCTGTCACTTAGTGAATACTTGACTTTTATGCATTGCTAAAGGCATAATCTTTGTTCCATTGATTCTCTGAAGTCTTTTGCATTATATACATGACCGAACAAATGATATCAAGTTGACATCAATGGAAATACAAACCATTAAATGATTTAATGTCTTGCATTATCTTCAACTTAACATTATCAAACATTTAATCAGTTACATGTCATCATAACTATCATTGTTCTAGAATAATCATCAAGAAAGAGAATGAAATACCTATCTCCATAGTAACTCTTTCTCCTCATGGGTCCACGTAGATCAGTATGGACTAATTCTAGAATTGCATTAGATGTATGGGTTTTACTCTTGAAACTAGACTTTGTCATCTTACCTTTTTGATAATTTTTGCACATGATATGATTTGGCTTTGTCATGCTCGGTAAGCCTATGACATTCCTTTTATTTATTATCTTTATCATGTTGTCAAAATTCCCATGACACAATCTTTTGTGCTACAACCATATGTCTTCATTTTTAGCCATTAAACAAGTGGTGTTAATGTCATCCAGATAGAAAAGGTTACCTTTTGTCTGCTCACCACTTCTGATCAACCTTCCCGATTCATTGAAGATCTTTGCCTTCTTATTTTCAAATGCTACTCGGTAACCTATATTGTCCAGATGTGAATCACTTAACAAATTATAATTTAGTCCTTTTACCAAGTAAGCATTTTCACATTTGATCAGGTTATTCAACATTATGGTACCTTTACCTTCAACTAGACAAGGTGTGTCATTACCCATTCTTACTGAGCCACCACTATAGTATTCAAAAGTTTCAAACTTTTGCTTATCATCGATCATGTGGAGTGCAGCCACTATCTATGATCCAGACATCATTCTTACTAACCTTAGATACGAGTGGAGTTTCTACATACCTTTCTTCTTCTTCTTCTGAATCATCATTCATGGATACAAATACCATCTCAATGTCTTCTTTAGATTCGGTGTCAGTATCAAAAGCTCTGTTCTCATCTAGGTAACAATCTTTCTTTCCTTTGTCCTTGTAGTCTCAGGTATCTCTTCTTTAAGACTATCAGTTTCTTCGGTAGTCTCTGTTATCACCTCGGTCAAACTTCTTTTCATATGTTCTGTGATTAATTCTATCATCTTTTCTTCTGTTAGGACATCTTACAGCAAAGTGTCCAACTACTTTACAATTAAAACATACAAGTGGTAATTTACCTTTGTATCTACCTTTGCCTCTCTACAATCTTCTTTCCATTAGTGCTTCAATCTCATCAAGTCCTTGATCCTCATTATCACTTTCACTTTCATTCCTCATAGTGTGTCTATGACTTGACTTACTTATTTTCAAAGAAGATTTGAATGCAGATTCTATAGATGGTAAGACACTATTATCAAAGTTATTCATCTTAAATGAAATCATTCTACCAATCAGACTATTTAGAGTAACTGTATTGTTTGCAACTACTCTCATTTCTTGAATAACACAAACTCTAATAGCATATATAGGTAGTAAGGTTCTTAAGATTTTACTTACCACTTTCTCCTCTTCAAGTATACCTCCAACTCCTCGGATAACATTGACTACCTCTTTGATTATGCAGCTATACTGAGTGATATTTTCTCCTTCTTTTATTCTAAGATCATCAAACCTCCCTCTTAGGCTTTTTTCCATGGCTCTTAGTACATTAGCATCTCCTCCATGTACCAGCTTTAGTTTATCCCATATTTTCTTTGCAGAGGTGTATGTTTCGACATCTTCAAACTCAGCATCGGATAGTGAGGAAGCAAGTTCTATCATCATGCAATTATGCTCATGCTTTTCCCTTAATTTATCAAGAGTATGAGGACCTGTAGGCAACACATATTTAGTATCAAGGTGTTGAGTAACATCATTACCAATACCTGATAGGTGGAGTCTTATTCTACTTTTCCATGATGCAAAGTTGTCTTTATTCAACTTGGGTACATCTCGTTTGTTCATCTTGTGATCTTTTTCTTGAGCTGTTAAACTCCCTTTCTAAGCACACAAGCTCTGATACCAATTATTAGTAATAACTGAGAGGGGGGGGGGTGAATCAGTGGCCTCAAAAATATTCTAATTAATGAACCCAAAAACTTAGTACCACAATATTAAGCCTCTAGTTATCTTAAGTCCTACAAGATGAATGCCTTCAAATATACTTATCAAATAAGTACTGCTCAGAGTGCTCTGTTAAAACTTATTCTTAATGTTTACCAAATAGCAGTATTTCAATTTACCTTTGCTCCACTTTTGTTTCTACTCAGTGATGTTGTGCTCTGTTGTTCAGTGTCCACAAAAATCTTTAGCTCTTTCCTGAGCTTGATTGATCAGGACTATATGAAGTTGTTCTTCATCAGTTTCTCTTCAACATCCTCTTTTTCATTCACTCCCCTTAATTCAAAATGAATTAATTTGTCTTTTTATAGACATGATATCACCATTTCTAGGTTCTTGATTTTCTTGTTCTTGGCGTGATCCGCAATCTTAGCCAATCTTGATTTAAAGCATAACTCCTATTTTATCTCATAGAAATCTTCTTGCCAACTGGATAAAACAACTTTAAATCTTTTACTTATCTCTGGTTTTATCTTGTCGATAAAAACAATGATAACAACTAGTTAAGTCTATTTTTAGCTCTACCAGCTAGATATTTTGTCATTTTTAAACTCCAGTTAACTTCAGTATTTTAACTCTTTGATAGCTTTGGTCAACAATTCAATTCTCCTCAGGCTTCTCTGCCGGGGTTGTCTATCCGTCGGGCTTCACTGCAAAGTTTTGCTCATTGGTTAACACTGTAATTCTGGACGTCGGTAATGCTTGTGATTATGCTCTTCAGTAATGCTCATTGGTTTCTTTGCTCGGGCATCACTGTGACTTAACTTTTGGTTATCTCTGTCTGTCGGGTTCTACTAGTCGTCAGTGTTTGAATTCACTTAGTGAATGCTTGTCTTTTATGCATTACTGAAAGCATAATCTTTATCTCTCTGATTCTGTGAAGTCTTTGACACTTTGATTATAACTGTTTAGATTATATCAAGTTGACATCAATGAAAATACAATCCATTAACTGATTTAATGTATTGCATTATCTTTCTGCATTTCGGTGATCAACTTAACATCTTCAAACATTTAATCAGTTACATGTCATCAATTAATAGTGATTGATTCAAACCAAGGGAAACTATAGTGATAATTGATCATTTAGTTAAAGGTAATCACCTAGGGGAAAATATAATCACCTAAAATTGGTCTAAGCAAACCAATAGCCCCTACTTCCGATTAATTGGTCTTAATAAATTCTAAATCAAAGACATTCATAAGCTAGACCCAAAAACCCTAATTATGAGAGCATTTAATCAAATTTTCTTACATAATTTTAATCCTAACTTGTTGAATCAAATCATCAATCATTAAGCCTAAAATACTTAAATTGCATAAAACATTGGGATAAATCAAAAAGTCCTAAAGTCCCTTTTAAATAAAAAGAACCCATTCACACATGTGTGAGCATGTTGAAAATCAAATAAAACAAATAAAAGAGGAAAATACCAATTTTGTGTTATTCTCCACAAGGTTTACCGACCAAATCACTTGGATGAAGATCACATGGATTGAGGAAAGTTGCATCTCCACCATTGCTCATTTCCTTTTGCCTCTTAATCTCAACCGTCCATCTCTTAGAATTTACCATAAAAGGGATAGCTCCCCTTGCTCATGGATAGACATAATAGAAATGCCAGAGATAACAAGAAGATTTGGAGTAGAGTTATAATGCTATTTTCATTCTAGGGTTTTATTGTGCGCTCTTAGCTCTTGCTCTCATAGTAGTTTACTTGCATTTTTGCATTTGTAGGTTTCATTTCTTAGTTTAATGGCATCTTAGTTTCCTTTCATAGATTAAAGGTAGATGCATTTCTCATTTCATTGATAGTTTACACTTGCATTTTAGCTTCATTCTTCATGGTTACCATGCATTTGGCTTGCTAGTTCATGCATTTCATTTTCCAAGTTTTTAAGAGTAAAGTTTTCAAGTACATGCATCTTGCTCATCCTTGCATCTGAATTTTCCATTGTGGGGTAGTCAAGTCACTAATTCTCCATGTCTAATCTCATGGGCATTCGTGAGAATCACACTCGCTTCAACTAGGAATAAATAAGCAGATTTCAAGGGTGTTTATACAACATTTTGATTCTTACTTTGATGTTTAACCCTTTTGATGCAATGCTTTATTGAAGTGTTTGGTTGCAGATTTGAATCACACATTTTAACACACATACATCTGGTGCCCACCATGGGGTAGAAAATGAATTTTTGCCTCATTTTTACTATTTTTCACATTTTGACAAAACTGCGTTCATTGTCGTGTGAAGCTTGATTCCATCTCGCACGACAATTCAATGGACAATAGTTTGTTATATGGCTACATGTATTCTATTGTACGAGTCTGATTTCTAGTTCTTTTGTCATTTGGGCCTATTATATTTGTTGCACAAGCTTTGATTGATACCTATTTTGTCATATTGCAACATATAATTTGTTGTACGAGTTTCAGTAACAATCTGTTCTTTGTGATTTGTCATTTCAAGAACAAAGAGTGTTTTTAGAGGTCTTATTGAGCTGATTTTAATTTTCTAACCCCTAGCATGTGTTGTATGACCTTTTTTCTCCCTGGTTCTACACTTTAACTAGTTTTTGTAGGATGTTTTTGACAAAGATTCGCTTGCCAAAGTCTCGCTAGCACACAATTTGCTAAAATTACTAACGTTTTTGTGCTTGTAGGATGCTTTGAAAAGAAAGAAAAGCTGTGAAACTACTAACACTTGTATTTGTAGGTTGCCTTGTGATTTTATCAACCAAACAAAATGTGTTCTTTCTTAGATGATTTCTTAGGAACATAGTTTAATTAGGGTGTTTCTTGTTTGGGTTGAATTGACCATTAGGGGATACACTCTTCTTCCTTTAGGATAATCAGAAACCCAAACATGTTTGATTGAGCTTAGGAAAATAATTATTTTATTTTGGGCAAATCAAGTGTGCTTGGCGTGTTTGGGAGAAACAAAGAGAAATAGGAGAATATGCTCTTCTCCTCTTTGAGGGAGAATAAAAAATCCTAAGCTTCCATTTGCTATCCATTTCTTTCATGCATTTACCTTTAGAGGGTCTCCCAAGAGAAATATTTTGGGAATGACCCAAGTGGGGAACAAGCGAACCAGGCTTCTGCATCCCACTATAATCAAAATATTCCTTCAATCCAAAGAGTGGGAAGACTTGGCTATTTTCTACTTCTAATTCCTCTTCATGTGTAGGGCATAGTTGCCTCAATCTTGCTAAGAAAGACTACATTTGACTAGGTGCTTGTAGGGTCATTTTCGTCTCAATATTATTTACAAGTCTACAAGGAAAGTGCATTCAACTTGTGTAGGGTCAAAACGTCTCAATATTGCTTGCAAGACTATGCATTTTGGGTGCTTGTAGGGCTATATTCCTTAATTTCTCTTGCAAAAATACAAGGGATAGTCATGAACATATGTCCTTACTAGAAAATTTTAGAGAGAGGCTACCTGAATTACCTCTGAAAGTATCATAATCTTTGTGCAAGGATCAATCCAAGTGGATTACCTAGATCACCTGAAAATTTTTACACTCGCCATATGTATTCACAAAGGCATTTTAAAGCATGAATGTTGCATGAGGGAGCCTATGCGATTCAAGAATTGAGTCTCTTTTCAAAACCCACAACATGCATAGTCTTGGAAAAAGCCAACATCACTTTCCTGTGAGGTGAAGGAATATCAACTATGGGCAAAGATTTTGATACTAAGACAAATTGACTCTAGGGATAGAAAGTGTTTTATCATCCCCTCTTTGTGTTTTATGTGTTTGAATCACTTGAAACTTGACACTTCCAGCAAAAAAAACACTCTTGAAAACACATCACATCTCCAAAAATTGACATTTGAGCAAATACAGTCCAAACTTTTGTCAAAAAAACAAGTGGCAAACTGTCCTAGGTTATCCTTTCATTTGTTGCCTTTAGAATTATCATATGATAAAACACCTGGGAGGTAGAAACTTATATGGGAATCACAGAATTTTCATATGGGCTCTAGTATATTTTCATATGGGATCTCAAGCAAAACAACTTGGTCTACAATATCTTTTCAATTCTTTCACTAAGTTCATTACAATAGTTGTTAGTTCTTGACTACGTGACCTGGCTTACCATCATCTCTTGTCCTAGTTTCTCGCATGGTCTTGCTTGTCCTATGCTTATCTATCAACAATAAATCACAAATAACCTTAGTCATAAGTGTTTTCCAGTAGGTATTCAGACCTAAAAAAATGATACCTTGTACCCCATTCGAAGAATCTTTTCACCATCTCTTCTTAAGCTATTAACAAGCGATCATTCAAAAATCTTTGACATTGATACATCAGCCTAGCCATTTTGGACTTGTAACCGCAATTGTCTTTCATGGTCCAAATGAGAAGTCAAAAATTTGATCTTGATTCCAAGGGAAAAGCTACTGACGATCTCCTTCCAAGACTATCTTCCTGTCAGAAACCAAGAGCAAATTATGAAATCCCACAAACAAATACTTTAGTTCTGCATCAGTCAATACTTGTCTTTGATCAATCAATCCTAGCTACGCAAAACCTGTCAACAATGTCAGCTTAAAATTGGGGATCCCAACATGATGAACAGAGTCACCACACTAGTGCCTCTTCCTCAATCAAGGAACCCACTAAACAAGAGATTAGAAGAAGTTAAAAGGAGTAACTTTTTTAGAAAATCATGCACACTCTTATGCAACTTGACAAGGACAAGTACTTTATGCACATCACATCTATAGGTGTCAAACTTCCACCTAAATTTGATGTGGAGGGACTCATACATCAAGAAGAGTTGTCCCCCATCAACATCCTCAACCAACAAATGCAAGATATGAGATGCGAACTCAGGGAATTAAAGAAAGCGAAAGAGAAACCTTCTAGTATGTCCTCGCTAGAATCTATATGTCCCTTCCCATTTGCCAAGAATTTGCACATGCCACCATTCCCCCCTAAGGTTGAAATTCCTAAATATGAAAAATACAATGGGGAGGGTGAACCTCAAGATCACGTGAGGGAATTATGTGCTCTTAGCGTAGAATTTATGCACGAAAGAATGTACTTAATGCGATCATTCCCACAAATCCTCAACGACCAGGCCTTGGAATGGTTTAAAAAATTCTCGCTTGGTATCCAAACATTTGATGAACTTGTACTAAATTTTATCTAGCACTACTCCTAGAATATCTTACATACGGTCACTATGTTGAGTTTGTGCAACACTAAACAACACAACGACAAACTATTTGTTAAGTTTCTTCAAAGGTGGAGAAAAATATTCACAAGATATCCTAGACAGATACCTAAGTATGATAAAATTGACATCTTCATTAACAACTTGGTTCCTGAAATGAACTACGCAACTCAGATGCAAAGGTACACTTCCTTTAGTGACTTGGTCAACATTGCCATCAGGATTGAGGAAGTTCTCGTGAAGAAAGGTGAACTCACCTTGTGTAAAGACATCAAATCATCTAGAAATGGAAATGAAAGGACAAAAATAAATACTGGAATAAGAACAAGAATGTGGTTAATGATGGCATAGTTCACTCATCTGAGTAAAAACCCAAGGAACCAGTATTTAATCTCTCTAGTAGAATTCAGGCTGCTAAGATCAATGCCAATGTTACAAATTCAACCAAGAATACCCAAGAGGATCAAAAGGACATAGCACCATGGATGCCAAGACCCAAGCACAATTTCACTCCTCTCAGAGAACCCCTTGTGAATGCATTGAAAATGTTGTTTTCCCACAAAATTATCATAATACCTGACTCTAAGCCCTGGGAACCAATGGTTAAGCCCAAGTGGTGGAATGATAACCACTATTGTGAGTACCACAAGAACAAAGGGCATTTGACTAATGACTATATGAAAATGAGACATGTAATCCAAGATTTGATTGACAATGAGACTATCATGGTCAGTGAGAAAAAATTGAATGATGACCATAAAGCTTTCAAACAACCTTTTCCTTCCTACAAAAAAGGGGAGACGTCAAAAAACCAAGGAGCTAAGGTGAACAACACCTATGCAAGTACTGAAAATGTGATTCACATGATCGAACCTGTGGATCCATCTATCAATGTTATCATTATCAAAGACCAGGACGTTGAGTCTACCAATGTTGTCACTCACAATTAGTCCAAGGTTACTCTTAAGGGGGTGGAATCCTCATCTAAGCAAACTGTCACACCAGCAAACAAATCGTCGACTTCTAAGAAAACCACTTTGTCATTACCAGTTGTGAACTACAATCTGGATGATCAACTAAATCAAACTCCTACTTAGATTTCCATTCTAGAATTACTTAAGCTATTGTCATCGCACAAGGAGATTCTGGAGACCGCCCCTTTAGAAACTAATGTTCCCAATGACCTTGACGTTGATCAGTTTCAGACAATGGTAAATCATCTAACTTCTCCCCACTACTTATCCTTCTCAGAGGAAGATGATAAAGTGCTCAATCACCCCCATAATCAACCTTTTCATATCAAATTTCTAATCCAGAAGCATAGGGTCAAGCACGTTTTGATAGATGGAGGTGTCAATTTGAATATTTATACGCTTAAACTTATAACAACATTGGGTTTCTCAGAACATGCTATTGATCCTAAAAGGAAAATAACTATAAAAGCATATTATGAGGAGGAAAGGTCATCAAAAGGGTAGTAGTGCTTCCTATCAGAGTGGGGCCTATTGAGCGAGATGTTATTTTCCAACAACTGGATCTACCTCTGGCATATAACATTTTACAAGTGAGACCATGGATTCAAGACATGTAGGTGGTCCCCTCTACATACCATCAATGTGTGAAGTTCCCACACAACAGGGTGGAGTTCTCTATTTTAGCTGATAATACCTACTCTTGTAACACTTTAAATAAGCAAATAGCATGGTTCCCCATAATAAGGAAGCATCCAACAGACAAACTTCTACAAGTTCTCAGATAGTGCTCATGAAGAGCTTGGAAGAAAAGATAAAAATAAAGAACAAAAGCATGGGGAAATATCAGTTGACTAACCTCCTCACACCCCCCAGGTCTTATGGTATGTCATCTCCATAATTTCAATCCTCTAGTAGTAAAAAATTGGAAATAAATGAAGGGACTTGTGTGGTGAAAGCTCACATCTCTCTCTCAGAGGAAAATGAGGAAAATGTTGTTTTGGCATGGCTTTATAAAGATGAAGGCAAAGACCAAAGGATCAAACATGTTAAAATTTTCCAGAAGGAATATGGGATTGGTTATCAACTTGCGCATAAAATGGGCTACAAAGGGAAAGGACCTCTGGGAAAAGGTAAAGGGTTGTTGGAACCCATACATGCTGACTTTCGTAGTCCCATGGACAAGACAAGGTTAGGATACTGTGAAAATGGATCCCACCCTTCAATTAGTAATATCCTTACCAATCCTCACACAGAAATATATGAGGATGAGAGTGAGGAAGAATTAGAGTTTGTTCCATTATCTTTTGAAAGGCTGCTTCACATTTAAGATCCTGGATACCAAGGGGAACCTTACATCCCACAATCATTCAGGGATCACTAAAGAACTCTCTTCGAATCAAATAAACCCACATCTCTACTATTACAAGAAGAAGGGACAAAAATTCATGCCCAACAAGGTGGCTTATCTATGGATGAATCCAATACAGAGCAAGGGATATAATCTGTGGATAGACATCCAAACTAGGGGCGGGTTGTTTCATCTCTTACATACTAGATCTCCCACATTTAATAGATGACTAAGTGCATTCCCTTGAGGAAGCTCTAATCACCTCACTCATACTCATAAAAGTATGGAAAATAACCCAATACACCATAATGAGGCTCAGCAGGATGCAAATGGCAATAACCTCAATGAAAGTGTAGGCGTCTCTGCAGCACTATCTTAATATTTGGAGGCATTCGACCACAGTCACATTTACTATGACTACAAGGATAATGCAGGGACTAAATTAGACAAGAAACATCCTAACCGGGGGAAAACTATGGCTCCTACCCATGTGTTAGGTCTACCTCGCTTTGTTGAAACAAACTCTAATGCATATGAGTGGGATTCTTTCTTTGATGCCAGTGTGGATATTGAAATGGCTATCATTCATAAGTATGCTCCACAATTTGAGCCATGAGAAAGATCTAATGCCACTCAAACAACAACCTCTCTTCAACATGCAATCCAACATTAAAGAAGATTTTGATGAAGATTCTAAAGATAATGACAGAACACCCCTTCCTCCTAACATAAATTGGAACTTTGGGGGTAATAACAGAAACACTCTTCCACCGACATTTCAAGACTTTGAGGAGGAAGATGGAACAACTTGGAGCCTTGAGGATGTTGGCATGACCCCTCATACATGCCTCAGGTCCACTTCAAGAATTGAAATCATCCCACTAAGGAATGTTTCTAGAATGAATGGCCGCTCGTGAGGAGAATCAAAATGCTAATGCTAGGTCAGTTGGGTCAAACATGGACAATACTAATAATGAATCCAATAGTAATTCTAGGATGACACACATTCTAGGTAGTCCTTCAGAGAGTTTCTTTATGGATCTTCTCTTACCAGTCAAGAACCTTGATCTTGATAATGAAGTTCTATCCTTGGAACCTATTAGATCTTTACCCCTTGTTCATCTTGAACTCATTGAATGGAACCCGACTGAACCTTTAAACCTTATCAACTCACCCAATGACTACACCTTGGCTTGTTACCTGAATGAAATTTAACTCCTCACCTCTTCCACTGGTGGAAGGAGCGTAAGTATGATAGAGAGGGACATCAAGTTTCTCAGCCTTGAAAATAAAAACAAAAGAAAAAGAGGTCTGACGATGCAAACCGCTTTATGGAAGTGTCAGAACCCAAAACAGTAAAACAAAATAGCATATCCAATGGTGAAAACCTCTCCGAGATGCTAGAGGATGGGAAACTTGATCTCCTAAATAATCATTTTCAAGAGCAGTCTTCAATATTGATAGAACCTACACAACCAGTCAATCTGAGAACAACAGAAGCACCTCAGTTGATATATCTGGCACAATCTGTATTGGAAGAAGAAAAAAAGGGATTCAATTAATTCTTCACGAGGAAGAAGATAAATTTTTCTTGGTCCTTAGACATGCCAGGGCTAGACACATATTTGATCATGCATCACTTGTCGATTTCTCCTGAAGCCAAGCCAATCAAACAAAAGCTTAGAAAGATGCACCCCCATGTGGCACTATTAGTCAAATCTGAATTGGAGAAATCATGAAAGATGAATTCATCTGTGCTATAACATACGCCGATTGTATATCCAACATTGTGCATGTTTCTAAAAGTGACAAATCAATCCGGGTTTGCATAGATTTCAGAGATTTGAACAAGGCTTGTCCCAAGGATAATTTCCCATTGCCAAAAATTGACATAATTGTGAAACTTACAACTAGTTATGAGATGTATTCCTTGATGGATGGATTTTCAAGATACTACTAGATAATGATATCTCTTGAAGATCAAGAGAATACCACTTTCACATGTGCTTGGGGCACTTTCTGTTGGAATGTCATGCCTTTCAGTCTCAAGATCACAGGGGAAACATATCAAAGGTCCATGACCACCATATTCCATGACATGATGCACAAAACTATGGAAGACTATGTGGATGACACCCTGGAAAAGTCAACAACATGAATTACTTACCTAGATGATCTAGCAAAGATTCTTGACTGAATGGAACAATTCAAGCTCAAGCTAAATCCTAAAAAATGTGCTTTCAAGGTGACCTTCGGTAAGCTTCTAGGGTATATTATCTCTGTTAAAGGGATTGAGGTTGATCCTGAGAAATTAGTAGCAATCATGGAAATGCAACCACCTTGAAACATTAGTCAAGTGAGGACTCTATAGGGAATGCTCTAGTCAATTAGACGATTTATCTCACAATTAGCAAACAAAGCTCAACCTTTCACGAAGATATTACATAATGGAGTGACCTTCAAATGGGATGAAGGGTATGAGAAGCATTTCCAAAAAATCAAATAATATTTAACAAATACGCCTATGTTAGTGGCTCTGATACCAGGAAAGCATCTTCTACTGTATATTTCAGCAACAGAAACATCACTGGGAGCCCTGTTAGCACAACACATTGAGATAAGTCAAGAAAGGAAAATATACTACATAAGAAGAACACTAATTTCATATGAGCATAACTACACCATCATTGAGAAGGCTTGTCTAGCTGTGGTATTTTATTCTCAAAAGCTAAGACACTACATGCTGACACATTTTGTCACATTAATTTCTAAGATGGATCCTTTGAAATAATTGTTGAAGAAAGCAACTCTCACCGAACGATTGGCTAAATGGGTAATTATACTTAGCGAGTTTGACATTGAATATGTGGATAGAAAATCCATCAAAGGATAATTTATTGCCGATCATTCGGTAGATGCTCCTCTTGAAGATAATCAACCTCTTCTCATAGAATTTCCTGATGAAGATATCATGCATGTCACAAAGCACGCATGGAAGATGTTCTTTGATGGATCATTCACACAACAAGGGTATGGTGCTAGAGTACTCTTAATTACATCACAAGGTTACAGGATTCCCAAAGCATATAAGATGACATTCTTGTGCACAAATAACATAGTTGACTATGAAGCTTTGGCTAACGGATTGAAGATGGCCATTGAGTGGAAAATTCCAGAACTACATATCTACGGTGACTCTTAGCTAGTGGTCAACCAATTCAATGACCAGTACCAAACCAAAGATGAAAAGCCCATGCCATATAAAAGGATGGTTAATGACCTCAAGAAGTACTTTTTGTTTATCACCTTTCAACCAACACCAAGAGCATCAAACAGAGTTGTTAACGCTATGGCTACTCTAGCCTCAATACTACAATTAGAAGAACATCAATTTCTCTATGAATTCCTGGTGGAAGAGTTCCCCTTTCCCGCATATGACTCTCCTAAATTCCAAATTGTGTGTTTGATCATGGACACTGAACCCTCTAGATATAGCCAAATCTACTCTTACCTCCATGACCAAATTATCCCTAACAGCCTATCCAAAAATGAGAAATGAAGCCTCATAAGAAATGCCCCACGTTACTTAATCATGGCTAATGACTTGTATAGAAGAGGTCTTGACGGTACTCTCCTTAGGTGTCTAGAATTTGATGAGTTTGAGAATGCACTAAAGGAAGTCCATGAAGGTATCTGTGGGTCTCACTAAAATGGTCTTTAGTTAGCTAAGAAAATCCTGCGGGTAGGGTACTACTGGCCCTCCATGAAAAAATATGTTATTCAATTTGCCAAAACTTGCAAGAAGTGCCAAACTCATGGTTACCTGATTCATGCTCTTGCGCACGAGATGTTACCTTTGATCACCCACTGGTCATTCCAGCAATGTGCCTTTGATCTAATAGGGAAAATATATCCCTCCTCATTCGGTAGACATATGTTCATTATCACTGCAACATAATACTTTACAAAGTAGGTTGAAGCAGTTCCCCTCATTAAGGCAACTAGAAAACAAGTCTCTATGTTCATCCTAGACTATATCATCTACATATACGGGATACCCTCCTCTATCATCAATCACAATGGAGGATAATTGAAAAAAAAAAATATGGATGAATTGTGTGATAAATTCAAGATTACTCAACACTTCTCTTCTATTTACTATACTTAAGGAAACAGACAGGCTGAGGCTTCTAATAAGAATATAATAAAAATTATTCATAGAGTAGTAACTAAATCGGGGAAGGATTGGCATCTTCAACTCAATCCCGCCTTATGGGCTAATAGAAATAGCATTCGTACACCCACAGGGGTAACACCATTTTCCTTGGTATATGGGGAAAAATTTGTACTGCCCATTGAAGTAGAGATACCATCGCTCTGATTCTCCTTGCATGGACTCATAACTGAAGAATACTATCCGATTTCTAAAATCCAAGAGCTTGAGTTACTTGATGAAAGAAAAAGAGAAGCATTTGACCACCTAAGGGTCTATTAGAAAAGAATGTCTAGAGGTTACAATAAGAAAGTAAGACATTGAGAATTCCAAGTTGGAGACCTTGTACTCAAAGAAAATCCAAAGAATCAACAACATCACGACAAAAAGGGAAAGTTTGAACCCAATTGGATGGGTCCCTTTGTGATCACTGCAATGTTTGGCTCTGAGGCCTATCAAATGTCAACTCCAGAAGGGGAAACTTTTACTAATCTCGTCAACGTGCTCCACCTAAAGAAGATCTACAACTAGACATTCTGAGCAGTACCTGTATAGAGAAAATGATCCTGAAAAAAGACCAAAAACAAAAAAAAAGTAGAAAATTCAAAAACATTTGGAAAAAGTCCTGAAAAATGATCATCCTAGTGAAAACCTGGCAAACAGACACCTTGATGGATCAACAAAAAAATAAAAAAATAGAGAAAAATACAAAAAAAAAGTAAAAAAAGAAGAAGAGAAAAAGTGCCTCGGTGAAAACCTGGGAACAGGCACCTTGGTAGAAAAATAGAAATTCTGCCAAGTGGTGAAAACCTGGTAACATGCACCACTTGTAATTAATGCTTCATCTATCAATGCATCACTTTACTATTCTGACCTCGTGCAAGTAGTGAAGTTGGCATCTTAAGTTTGGAACCAATCGACCTCTTGTGTCTTAGGGCCATCTCTTGGATCTCAAGTCAACATACCTTGTCAGTTGTCTTGATCATCACCATTAACTATTTTGGTCTTCTAGCCATTGAAAAGTTTTCCACTAACATCACTGGTGTTTCTCAACACTTTAATCAAACAATATTTCTTAACACTACCTATTTGGACACATTTGTGTTTTTCAACACACTTCAAATAAAATACTCAAAAAAATTTCTCATCACAAGCACAATGGTGTTTCTCAACACCCACGCAGACACCTTGCATAGACTAGATGTTTGCTAAAAGATTTCTTTTCTTGAATGTTATCCATTATCAATTAATCTCATGTTATTTTCTGTGATTTCTTCTTGTTGGTGTGGTCCCAATGATCCTTAGCATTAAGCAAGTAGGGTGTGTGTGGTAAGAGCTTCCATATTTAGGTCGATAAGCCTCACATCCCTTGATCCTACTTCCTTTCACACTAAGGTGAGGTTGGAATTATCTCCTTGCTTGTTAATCTACATTCTTATGTAAGGATGCACTCATGGTTATCTTGGGTCTGAATGCCTCGGTACTGGTGTATCCTTACGATATCATCTAGAGACAATGTTCAGGTCATCCTAGTCCTTATACATGGATGCGTACGTTGTTTTCCATATTTTATCTGATGACACTCATACTCATATCCTTATGGTCACAGTGGCACCAGTAAGGGTTGTATTGGCTCTGATGTCCCAATTGTCTGATGATGAAAATAAGGACTACCAAAATTAGTGACTTGACTACTCATGTTGTATAGGGTGCACTTCATTCCTAGGCTTTTATTCTTTCATTATAACAAAGCACACAAAAAGAGGAGAGAGAGGAGAGCTATCCCTTTGATCATCGAATCCTTTTCTAAAGCAATAAACTGCATTTTATCTCCTTAAGGTTATCTATCTGCTAAAAAAATAGTCAATAGAAATAGAGAATGATATTACCCATCATAGTGAATAGAACATCAAGGTTCAAGCACATCACATAGGGAACTAAGATCCTACTACACATCACGTTATGCACCATGAGCTACTCAAAGCAAAGATACACAATGATAATATACTCAAAATCCAACAATGCCAATTAACAACATAAGACAATAAATAGAGCACAAGGATGATTGTATGTATATATCTCAATAGTCTTATTTTATACAAAAGGTGCTCTAACAATCTCGAGCAAAAATGTGCATCCTCGGTGTAGATGAATCATATACAATCACATGGATCTCAAAAATCATAAAAGGATAAGACAAGAAGGGGATATTCAGGTCTCTCTTCCTCCCTTAGCATCATCTTTGGGGGGTGGGGGAAGGAAGAGGATCATCTACTCTTTGTGGAGGGCCTTCTCCCTCGGATCATTCCAGATACTGCAAATATGGTAGCACCCATTGTGCTATAGGAACTGCAACACTATATGCCTTCACATAGTAGGCCTCCCTACTGTTCTAATGCATGATCTCCCTCTAGAGAGTGGTGTGGTGACCTATGAATCCATAGATACTCTTGTATCTCTCGGAAAAGGCATGATCTCGCTTTGCTATCTAAGCCCGAGACACTGCTAGATATGTCTGCAACACTCTGACTCACCCTCTCAGTGTGCGAATTGTATCCCATGGAGTCTGATATCTCTATACTCCCTCCCCCTCCTCAACCTATATAGCTCTGCACTAGAGAACCTGTCAAACTGCCTCATTGAGACCAAGATCTAGTTGTGCATCTCCCATCTCCTCATCAATGACCTATGTAGTAGGTATCTTGACACCGACTGAACCAAGGGTGCCTCCCTCTCCGTGCTGTCGCTACTGACCAAATCTAGGTGCTCTGTTGAAACTAGCACCAGAGGTACCACCTTCTCTCTAGAAGGATCTGAACCCCTCTGTCCACCTTCCCTCTGAGCTACATTTCCCTCATCAATCAAAGGTTGTCTCTCTGGTGGATCCGTGAATCTAGGGAAGGGATGTCGTGCAAAATGATCTCTATACTAGGGTGTAACCCCTGCATCTATAATAGCATCCAAGTAATCCCATGATGACCTATATAACTGGTGCAAGAGAACCTAAGGTTTCAAATCCCTTTATTTGTTTTTTTGCGTTATCTCCTAGTTTATTAGGAAAATTAGGAAAGTTTAGGAATATTTTGGAGTGATTTAGGGTTCATTGACTTTGCTTTTGTAAGAGTTTTGTTCATTCACTCTTTGTAATGTCCTAAAGGACATATAGGGTTAAAACGTAGAATGAAAATCCTAGATACTTAGGAAGATGTTCTTGAATTTGTTTTGTGTATTATAGGTTGTTTTTAGGCTTTTAGCAATCCAGTCAAGGGAGTGAAAACATGGAAAAGTCAAATTGCAAGAAAAGGTGAAAAGTTGCTCAAAGCAACAATTTTGCAACTTTAAAAGTTGCTCGACAACTTTGCACAAAAGTTTCTTTTATCCTAAAAGAAGTTATTGATCAGTTATAGTGGTTGTTTTGAATAGGGGAAGACTATTTAAGAACTCCCATGGAAAAGTTTCGAGGTTGGATGACATTTTCATTGAACTTTCATTAATTCTAAAGTTGCAGACTGAGATTGTAACTGTTTTCAAGCATTTTTGATTGAATAGATTTGAAGATGGATTAGATTAGTGTATTTACATTGTAATTAGTTACAAATAATTGTATAATAACTTTGTGTGGAGTAATTTTAGAGAAAAATCTTCATTTTGTATTTTCTTTTTAAAGTTTCTTGGTTTTGAGGTTCACTGGTACAATTCTGGATTGTACATACAAAATGGCTCCTCAAGGTTATTAGATCCATGGAAATAAAAATTGGCATGGATTGAAAGAGTATTCATTGTACATATTTTTCCTTTTGGTATTTTTAGTAGAGGAGTTAGGGTTTAATTATGAGCTCTTGCCCTAGGTGAGCTTGGCTATAGCTCGACTAGGGAAATAGAGTAACAGGAAGTCATATCTTGCAGGGTTAGATTGGTAGAAAAAAACTAAGGTTGGAGGGTAATAATGGAGAGATGATACAACCCTCTGTGCAATAGTATCAACTAAAGAGGTGATTCCATAAGGCTATGAAGACAAATGTAGAATAAAGACCTATTATCCCTATATTTAAGGACAGGGTCCCTAAGGGTTTTAGTGTGTTGTACATAGGACTTGGGTGAACAAGACCTATGAAATCAGTTGTATCTCAATAATGGGTGACATAATCCTATGATAGATTGGGGTTTGGAGAATTTGAAAGAAAATCTTGAATTTGAGTCAGAATAGGGCTACAATCAGTTTCTATCCCTAATCCTAGATTGTAGGAGTTTGATGTGGGAAAGGATGTTTGATGGTTTCAAACCTTCAAGAATGTCCTAAAATGAACTAAGGAGGTGATAATTAAACCCTGCAAAGTATTGAGGTTGAATTGGCTTAGTTGGATATACTATACTCTTGTAGATTCAATGAGAATTGAAGGAACTTGTTGATAGGGTGGATCTTGATCAGAAGGGTGAAGTTCTTGGTGACTTACCTTCAAGTTTAGGGTTTGTGAAATCCTTAATAGGTTTAGGAAAGAGACCTTAGATAAGATTCAAACTGACTCTAGGGTGAGTAGAACCACTCCTATCAGTAACCCTATCAACTCATGTACACAGAGAGTCAAAGACAATCTTAGAGACCACCCTTAATGCTCCTAATCGATAAAACAAGCATAGATGGTGTATTCCTATGTTATGCTCTACAAATGACCATACTTCCGCAGTACTCATCCAACCAGGAAGTGTAAATTGATAGATGAAGTCCTCCCAATCAAAGGATGGGAAACAAATAAATCTCTCCTCTAACCCCTCTAGTCAGTCGAGGCCTCTGTGCCTATGTAAGGGCTCCAAACAACCAAGCCGAGATTCTCTAATTGACGTCTGCAATACTCAGTCTTCCCTAGGTGGGTCTGTTTTAGGAAATACACGTATTTGTACATGTAGGGATATCCAATTTTTCATGGATCCTCGGCCACTGGCCTGCATATCGGGAGATGCTCCCAAGACCATATCTGCAATATTAGTACTCCTGCAACCATACCTCTATTAGGAATAATAGTGCACAAGCACAAATGATAAGGGGGTGAATCAGTTGTGAGACATATTATTAAACATTAAACTTTATAAACCAAAACTTCAATTCAAATGATAACACAAAAAATTCCAACACAATAACATAATCCTTTTCTATCGAGGAAACCCTGTTAAAGGTAAAACCCTGGTGGGAATTAGCACCTAAAAATGATGTACTGAGAGTATAGTATCGCTATTAAAATATTTATCCCCGCTAGGAGTTCATTACAACATTATAGTACATAGTCCCTATTAAAGTATAGACCCTATTAGGAGTCAAGAGTAACAGTGGGCTCACTGCCCAAAGAAGGTTAAAGCCACCCTCAAGGATTTACAATCTGAACAAGTATATATCAGAAATATAAAATCTAATGAACTATCTGATAGCATCTGTCTTTGCTTGGTTAGTTCCAATGAAGTACTATAATCACAAACTCTTCTCTACATCCAATAGTCAATCAAGCTTCACAACTTCCACACTTCTATGTCTTTTTAGTTACCTCCTCATCATACATCTCATCTTTTCAAAAGAAAAGATCTCTCATATATACCCTATTACAATAATTAATTAGGTCAGCCAATTAATCTTTCCCAATATACAAATAATTATTTAACCCATTCCTAAGATAAACATGGTACCTAAAATAAGTAAACAATAATTACAATACATCATATATAATCCAAGATCCACAATCCATGCTTGCAATCCACAATGCACGATACATCTCTGAAGTCACCCCCAAATAGGTCTCCTTCAGAACACACACCACAGATGACATCACCAACAATCATACAACTTGCGATAAAAAACAAACATTCCCTAATTATCCCTTTTTTCATCTCGTAAGCTCGCATAACCTGAATCATCATCGCCCTTAAGATATCCCCAAAATACAGAGACTCACTCTGTCATAGTCCAGAAACCAGTCTTCACTAAAACATCTATAACAACTCCAATATGCAATATTAATCCAAGTGATCTTAGAAATAATATCATCACACATCCTTCTACATATCATTATCTTCACTCATTCTGATTCAACTGTATTGTATCCGTACACTTCTGTCAATCATCATACAATAGTAATAACCAGTCTGTTCTCTCCACATAAACATATGTTGACATCAGTGACAAAAAAATGAATGCCAACATCATCAGTAGTACCCAATCCTAATATCATCCAACAATATCCCCCTTTGGAATTGATGACAAGATATGGGAAAATCCATCAACCCAAAAGTACTCTCTCTCAGTACAATCTTCTCAATATCCTCAACACAATTCTCCCTAAAGTAGTAGGGATTTTCATATAGAATCTATCCCCCTTTGACAACAATGGAAAAGGGTTCCTAAATCTTTTTTAATCTTTTTTAAGGTGTAGCTTTTTGAAATATTCATGTCTAGCAGCCAGGTGCAAAATCACCCAAATATGCTCTATAGTGTTCCTACAATCACGCTCCTTGAGGAGTAGATCCATACATCAAGTCCAGAAAATGATATAGCTCTGAAATCCACTGGAGTGCTGCATGCATGCATCAATTAATTATCACAGGGAGGGGCTCTCACCCCAAGCATGCTTTTGAGATACTCAAAAGCATCTTCTATCAAAGGAAATCCATCAGGTTTCTCTATGTATACTTCTTCCAAATCTCCATTCAAGAATACAGATTTCACATCCATCTGATATACTTTAAAGTATCTATGTGCAACACAAGTAAGAAATAATCTCACAGCTTCCAACCTAGCAATAGGAGCAAATGTTTCTTCAAAGTCTATGCCTTCTTGATGCAAGTAGCCTTTACAAACTAGTCTAGCCTTATTTCTTACCAATGTTTCTTCCTCATCCATTTTGTTTATGAAACCCCATTTAGTTCCTATCATATTTTTGTTTTTAGGTCTTGGAACCAATTCCCAAGTGTTGTTTTTCTTTATCTGTTCTAGTTATTCCTGCATAGCTTTAGTCCAAGATTCATCTCTACATGCTTCATCAGTATTTTTTGGCTCAACTTGAGAAATCAAACAAATTTCATCTCTTAATTTTGATCTTGTCATCATTCCTTTACTTGCATTACTAATGATTTTTTTTTCAAGATGGTTCTTCTTAACATACCTCAGAGTCTTAGGAGTTTCATTAAGCTCAATTGATTCATCTTCAATATCATCATCAATCTCCAAAGGTTTTTAGGATCAGTAGTGACCTCTTTTATCGCTGCAATCTGACCACAATCATACACTCTTTCCTAAATCTGAAACTTTTCATCTATCCTCACATTAGCGCTTTCAATCAACTTCATCAATCTCAGATTGAAACATTTATAGGCTTTTCACTTAGTATAATAACCAAGGAAGATACCTTCATCACTTCTAGCATCAAACTTCCCTATCTCATCATCTCTTTTGATATAGCATTTACTTCCAAATATTCTAAAATATTTTATAAAAGGAGAATGATCAAACGATAATTCATAAGGAGTCTTACTTGTACCTTATTTGATTTGAATTCTATTCAAGGTATATACAACAGTATCAATAACTTCTCTCCAATGAATATGTGATACATTTCCTTCCAACAACATAGTATTGGAGGCATCTAATATTGTTCTACTTCTTTGCTCTGCTATCCCATTCTGTTGTGGTTTCCTAGGAGCAGATGTCTGTCTGAATATTCCATGCTCTTCATAGTAGGTATTAAATAAATCTGAAGTAAACCTTGATCTTGATAACGAAGTTCTATCCTTGGAACCTATTAGATCTTTACCCCTTGTTCATCTTGAACTCATTGAATGGAACCCGACCGAACCTTTAAACCTGATCAACTCACCCAATGACTACACCTTGTCTTATTACCTGAATGCAATTGAACTCCTCACCTCTTCCACTGGTGGAAGGAGTGTAAGTATGATAGAGAGGGACATCAATTTTCTTAGCCTGTAAAATAAAAACAAAAGAAAAAGAGGTCTGATGGTGCAAACCGCTTTATGGCAGTGTCAGAACCTAAAATAGTAAAACAAAATAGCGTATCCAATGGTGAAAAACTCTTTGAGGTGCTAGAGGATGGGAAACTTGATCTCCTACCAAATCATTTTCAAGAGCGGTCTTCAATATTGATAGAACATACACAACCAGTCAATCTGGGAACAACAGAAGCACCTTAGTTGATATAGCTGGCACAATCTCTATCTGAAGAAGAAAAGCATGGATTCACTTAATTCTTCATGAGGAAGAAGATAAATTTTTCTTGGTCCTATTCAGACATGCCAGGGCTAGACACATATTTGATCATGGATCACTTGTTGATTTCTCCCGAAGCCAAGCCAATCAAACAAAAGCTTAGAAAGATGCACCCCCATGTGGCACTATTAGTCAAAGCTAAATTGGAGAAATCATTGAAAGATGAATTCATCTGTGCTATAACATATGTCGATTGGATCTCCAACATTGTGCATGCTTCTAAGAGTGACAAATCAATCCGGGTTTGCACAGATTTCAGAGATTTGAACAAGGCTTGTCCCAAGGATAATTTCCCATTGTCAAACATTGACATAATTGTGGACCTTACAACTGGTTATGTGATGTATTCCTTGATGGATGGATTTTTAGGATACAACTAGATAATTATATCTCTTGAAGATCAAGAGAATACTACTTTCACATGTTCTTGGGGCACTTTCTGTTGGAATGTCATGCCTTTCAGTCTCAAGATCACGGGGGAAACATATCAAAGGCCCATGACCACCATATTCCATGATGTGATGCACAAAACTATGGGAGACTATGTGGATGACACCTTGGAAAATTCAACAACATGAATTACTTACCTAGATGATCTAGCAAAGATTCTTGACCGAATGGAACAATTCAAGCTTAGAATAAATCCTAAAAAATGTGCTTTCAGGGTGACCTTTGGTAAGCTTCTAGGGTATATTGTCTATGCTAAAGGGATTAAGGTTGATCCTGAGAAAGTAGTAGCAATCATGGAAATGAAACCACCTCGAAACATTAGTCAAGTGAGGACTCTACAGGGAAAGCTCTAGTCAATTAGACGATTTATCTCACAACTAGAAAACAAAGCTCAATCTTTCATGAAGAAATTACATAATGGAGTGACCTTCAAATGGGATGAAGGGTATGAGAAAAATTTCCAAAAATCAAAGAATATTTAACAAATATGCCTATGTTAGTGTCTCTGATGTCAGGAAAGCATCTTCTACTATATATTTCAGCAACAGAAACATCACTGGGAGCCCTGTTAGCACAACACATTGAGATAGGTCAAGAAAGGGAAATATACTACATAAGAAGAACACTAATTTCATATGAGCATAACTACACCATCATTGAGAAGGCTTATCTAGCTGTGGTATTTTATTCTCAAAATCTTAGACACTACATGCTGACACATTTTGTCAAATTAATTGCTAAGATTGATCCTTTGAAATACTTATTGAAGAAAGAAAATCTCACCAGACGATTGGCTAAATGGGTAATGATACTCAATGAGTTTGACATTGAATATGTGGATAGAAAATCCATCAAAGGATAATTTATTGCCAATCATTTGGTAGATGCTCCTCTTCAAGATAATCAACCTCTTCTCATAGAATTTCCTGATGAAGATATCATGCATGTCACAAAGCATGCATGGAAGATGTTCTTTGATGGATCATTCACACAACAAGGGTATGGTGCCAGAGTACTCTTCATTACATCACAAGGTTACAGGATCCCAAAAGCATATAAGATGACGTTCCCATTCACAAATAACATAGTTGAGTATGAAGCTTTGGCTAATGGATTGAATATGGCCATTGAGTGGAAAATTCCAGAACTACATATCTACGGTGACTCTCAGCTAGTGGTCAATCAAGTCAATGACCAGTTCAAACCAAAGATGAAAAGCCCATGCCATATAAAAGGATGGTTAATGACCTCAATAAGTACTTTTTTTTATCACCTTTCAACAAGTACCAAGAGCATTAAATAGAGTTGTTAATGCTATGGCTACTCTAGCCTTAATACAACAATCAGAAGAACATCAATTTCTCTATGAATTCCTGGTGGAAGAGCTCCCCTTTCCCGCATATGACTCTCATGAATTCCAAGTTGTGTGTTCGATCATGCACACTGAACCCTCTAGATATATCCAAATCTACTCTTACCACCATGACCAAATTATCCCTGATAACCTATCCAAAAATGAGAAACAAAGCCTCATAAGAAATGCCCCATGTTACTTAATCATGGCTAATGACTTGTATAGAAGAGGTCTTGATGGCACTCTCCTTAGGTGTCTAGAATTTGATGAGTTTGAGAATGCACTAAAGGAAGTCCATGAAGGTATCTGTGGGTCTCACTAAAATGGTCTTTCGTTAGCTAAGAAAATCCCGCGGGTAGGGTACTACTGGCCCTCCATGAAAAAAGATGTTATTCAATTTGCCAAAACTTGCAAGAAGTGCCAAACTCGTGGTAACCTGATTCATGCTCTTGTCCGCGAGCTGTTACCTTTGATCACCCACTGGTCATTCCAAAAATGTGCCTTTGATCTAATAGGGAAAATATATCCCTCCTCATCCAATAGACACATGTTCATTATCACTGCAACATAATACTTTACAAAGTAGGTTGAAGCAGTTCCCCTCATTAAGGCAACTGGAAAACAAGTCTCTATGTTCATCCTGGACTATATCATCTACAGATACAGGATACCCTCCTCTATCATCACTCATAATGGAGGATAATTGAAAAAAAAAGATTTGGATGAATTTTGTGATAAATTCAAGATTACTCAACACTTCTCTTCTATTTACTATACTTAAGGAAATAGACAAGCTGGGGCTTATAATAAGAATATAATAAAAATTATGGATAGAGTAGTAACTAAATTGGGGAAGGATTGGCATCTTCAACTCAATCCTGCATTATGGGATAATAGAACTAGCATTCATACACCCACAGGGGTAACACCATTTTCCTTGGTATATGGGGCAAAATTCCTATTGTCCATTGAAGTAGAGATACCATCGCTCCAATTCTCCTTGCATGGACTCATAACCAATGAATACTATCCAATTTCCAGAATCCAAGAGCTTGAGTTACTTGATGAAAGAAAAAGAGGAGCATTTGACCACCTAAGGGTCTATCAGAAAAGAATGTCTAGAGGTTACAATAAGAAAGTAAGACATCGAGAATTCCAAGTTGGAGACCTTGTACTCAAAGAAAATCCAAAGAATCAACAACATCACGAGAAAAAGGGAAAGTTTGAACTCAACTGGATAGGTCCCTTTGTGATCACTGCAACATTTGGCTTTGAGGCCTATCAACTGTCAACTCCACAAGGGGAAACTTTTACTGATCTCATCAACGTGCTCCACCTAAAGAAGTTCTACAACTAGACATTCTGAGCAGTACCTAGACAAAGAAAATGATCCTGAAAAAATACCGAAAACAACAAAAAGTAGAAAAGCCAAAAACATTTGGAAAAATTCCTAAAAAATGATCATCCTAGAGAAAACCTGGCAAACAGGCACCTTGATGGATCAACAAAAAATTAAAAAAAGAGAGAAAAATACAAAATAAAAAAGTAGAAAAAGCAAAAGAGAAAAAGTGCCTCAGTGAAAACCTGGAAATAGGCACCTTGGTAGCAGAAATAGAAATTCTTCCAAGTGGTGAAAACCTGGTAATATGCGCCACTTGTAATCAATGCTTCATCTACCAATGCATCACTTTACTATTCTGACCTCGTGCAAGTAGTGAAGTTGGCATCTTAAGTTTGGAACCAATCGACCTCTTGTGTCTTAGGGCCATCTCTTGGATCTCAAGTCAACATGCCTTGTCAGTTGTCTTGATCATCACCATTAGCTATTTTGGCCTTCTATCCACCGAAAAGTTTTCCACTAACATCACTAGTGTTTCTCAACACTTTAATCAAACAATGTTTCTTAACACTACCTATTTGGACACATTTGTGTTTTTCAACACACTTTAGATAAAATACTCAAAAAATTGGCTCATCACAAGAAAAATTATGTTTCTCAACACCCACGTAGACACCTTGCATAGACTAGATGTTTGCTGAAAGATTTCTTTTCTTGAATTTTATCCGTTATCAATTAATTTCATGTTATTTTCTGTGATTTCTTCTTGTTGGTGTGGTCCCAATGATCCTTAGCATTAAGCGAGTAGGGTGTGTGTGGTAAGAGCTTCCATATTTAGGTTGATAAGCCTCACATCCCTCGATCCTGCTTCCGTGCATGCTAAGGTGAGGTTGGAATTATCTCCTCACTTGTTAATCTACATGTTTACGTAAGGATACACTAATGGTTATCTTGGGTCTGAATGCCTCAGTACTGGTATATCCTTGCGATATCATCTAGAGACAATGTTCATGTCATCCTAGTCCTTATACATGGATGCTTACGTTGTTTTCCATATTTTATCCGATGACGCTCATACTCATATCCTTATGGTCACAGTGGCACCAGTAAGGGTTGTATTGGCTCTGATGTCCCAATCGTTCGATGATGAAAATAAGGACTACCAGAATTAGTGAATTGACTACTCATGTTGTGTAGAGTGCACTTCATTCATAGGCTTGCATTCTTTCATTATAACAAAGCACACAAAAAGAGGAGAAAGAGGGGGGCTATCCCTCTGATCATCAAATCCTTTTCTAAAGCAATAAACTTCATTTTATCTCCTTAAGGTTATCTATGTACTAAAAAAATAGTCAATAGAAATAGAGCATGATATTACCCATCATAGAGAATAGAACATAAAGGTTCAAGCACAACACATACGGAACTAAGATCCTACTACACATCACGTTATGCACCATGAACCACTCAAAGTAAAGATACACAATGATAATATACTCAAAATCCAACAATGCCAAGTAACAACATAAGACAATAAATAGAGCACAAGGATGTCATATGTATATATCTCAATAGTCTTATTTTATACAAAAGGTGCTCTAACAATCTCAAGCAAAAATGTGCATCCTCGGTGTAGATGAATCATATACAATCACATGAATCTCAAAAATTAGAAAAGGATAAGACAAGAAGGGGATAATCAGGTCTCTCTTCCTCCCTTAGCATCATCTCTAGGGGGTGGGGGAAGGAAGAGGATCATCTACTCTTGGTGGAGGGCCTGCTCCCTCTGATCATTCCAGATACTGTAAATATGTAGCACCCGTTGTGCTAAAAGAACTGCAACACTATATGCCTCCACATAGTAGGCCTCCCTACTGTTCTAATGTGTGATATGCCTCTGGAGAGTGGTGTGGTGACCTGTGAATCCATAGATCCTCTTGTCTCTCTTGGAAAAGGCATGATCTTGCTCTGCTATCTAAGCCCAAGACACTGCTAGATATGTCTACAACACTCTGACTCGCCCTCTCAGTGTGCGAATTGTATCCCGTGGAGTCTGATATCTCTATACTCCCTCCCCCTCCTCAGCCTGTGTAGCTTTGCACTGGAGAACTTGTAGAACTGCCTCATTGAGACTAAGATCTGGTTGTGCATCTCCCATCTCCTCATCAATGAACTATGTAGCAGGTATCTTGACACCAACTGAACCAAGGGTGCCTCCCTCTCCATGCTGTCACTACTGACCAACTCTAGGTGCTCTGCTGGAACTAGCACCAGAGGTACCACCTTCTTTAGAAGGAGATGGAACCCTCTATCCACCTTCCCTTTGAGCTACATCACCGTCATAAATCTGAGGTTGTCTTTCTGGTGGATCTGTGAATCTAGGGAAGGGATGTCGTGCAAAATGATCTGTATACTGGGGTGTAACCCCTGCATCTGTAATAGCCTCCAAGTAATCCTAGGATGACCTATATAAATAGTGCAAGAGAACCTAGGGTTTCAAAGCCATTCTTTTGTTTTGTTGTGTTATCTCCTAGTTTATTAGGATAATTAGGAAAGTTTATGAATATTTTGGAGTGATTTAGGGTTCATTGAGTTTGCTTTTGTAAGAGTTTTGTTCATTCACTCTTTATAATGTCCTAAAGGACAAATAGGGTCAAAATGTAGAATGAACATCCTAGATACTTAGGAAGATGTTTTTGAAGTTGTTTTGTGTATTATAGGATGTTTTTAGGCTTTTAGCAATCCATTCAAGGGAGTGAAAACATGGAAAAGTCAAATTGCAAGAAAAGGTGAAAAGTTGCTCAAAGCAACAATTTTGCAACTTTGCAACTTTAAAAGTTGCTCGACAACTTTGCACAAAAGTTTATTTTGTCCTAAAGAAGTTATTGATCAGTTATAGTGGTTGTTTTGAATAGGGGAATACTATTTAAGAACTCCCATGGAAAAGTTTCGAGGTTGGATGACATTTTCATTGAACTTTCATTAATTGTAAAGTTGCAGACTGAGACTGTAACTATTTTCAAGCATTTTTGATTGAATAGATTTGAAGATGGATTATATTAGTGTATTTACATTGTAATTATTTCCAAATGATTGTCTAATAACTTTGTGTGGAGTAATTTTAGAGAATAATCTTCATTTTGTAGTTTCTTTTTAAAGTTTCTTGGTTTTGAGGTTCACTGGTACAATTCTGGACTGTACATACAAAATGGCTCCTCGAGGTTCTTAGATCCATGGAAATAAAAATGGGCATGGATTGAAAGAGGATTCATTGTACATATTTTTCCTTTTGGTTTTTTAAGTAGAGGAGTTAGGGTTTAATTACAAGCTCTTTCCCCAGGTGAGCTTGGCTATAGCCCGACTAGGGAAATAGAGTAACAAGAAGTCATATCTTGCATGGTTAGATTGGTAGAAACAATATAGTGGTTGGAGGGTGATAGTGGAGAGGTGATACAACCCTCTGTGCAATAGTAGCAACTGAAGAGGTGATTCCATAAGGCTATGAAGACAAATGTAGAAGAAAGACCTATTATCCCTATATTTAACGACAGGGTCCCTAAGGGTTTTAGGGTGTTGTGCGTAGGACTTGGGTGAACAATACCTATGAAATCAGTTGTATCTCAATAATGGGTGACATAATCCTATGATAGATTGGGGTTTGGAGAATTTGAAATAAAATCTTGAATTTGAGTCAGAATAGGGCTACAATCAGTTTCTAGGCCTAATCCTAGATTGTAGGAGTTTGATGTGTGAAAGGATGTTTGATGGTTTCAAACCTTCAAGAATGTCCTAAAATGACCTAAGGAGGTGATAATTAAACCCTACAAAGTATTGTGGTTGAATTGGCTTAGTTGGATATACTATACTCTTGTAGATTTAGTGAGAATTGAGGGAACTTCTTGATAGGGTGGATCTTGATCAGAAGGGTGAAGTTCTTGGTGACTTACCTTCAAGTTTAGGGTTTGTGGAATCCTTAATAGGTTTAGGAAAGAGACCTTAGATAAGAGTCAAACTGACTCTAGGGTGAGTAGAACCACTCCTATCAGTAACCTTATCAACTCATGTACACAAAGAGTCGAAGACAGTCTCAGAGACCACCCTTGACGCTCCTCGTCAATAAAACAAGCATAGATGGTGTATTCCTATGTTATTCTCTATGAACAACCATACTGCCACAGTACTCATCCAACCATGAAGTGCAAAATGATAGATGAAGTCCTCCCAATCAAAGGACCGAAAATAAATAAATTTCTCGTCTGACCCCTCCAGTTAGTCGAGGCCTCTGTCCTTATGTAAGGGCTCCAAACAACCAAGCTGAGATCATCTAATTGACATCTGCAATACTCAGTCTTCCCTAGTTGGGGTTGTGTTAGGAAACCTACGTATCTGTACACGTAGGGATATCCAATTTTTCATGGATCCTCGGTCACTGGCCTGCATATCGGGAGATGCTCCCAAGACCATATTTGCAATATTAGTACTCTTGCAACCATACCTTTGTTAGGAATAATAGTCCACAAGCACAAATGTTAGGGGGTGAATTAGTTGTGAGACATATTATTAAACATTAAACTTTATAAACCAAAAGTTCAATTCAAATGATAACACAATAAATGCCAACACAATAACACAATCCTTTTCTGTCGAGGAAACCTTGTTAAAGGTAAAACCCTGGTGGGAATTAGCACCTACAAATGATGTACTGAGAGTATAGTATCCCTATTAAAATATTTATACCCGCTAGGAGTTTATTACAACATTATAGTACATAGTCCTTGTTAAAGTACAGACCCTGTTAGGAGTCAACAATAATAGTGGGCTCACTGCCCAAGGAAGGTTAAAGCCACCCTCAAGGATTTACAATCTGAACAAGTGTATATTAGAAATATAAAATCCAATGAACTATCTGATAGAAACTGTCTTTGCTTGGTTAGTTCCAATGAAGTACTATAATCATAAACTTTGCTCTACATCCAGCAGTCAATCAAGCTTCACAGCTTCCACACTTCTATGTCTTTTTAGTTACCTTCTCATCATGCATCACATCTTTTCAAAAGAAAAGATCTCTCATATATACCCTATTACAATAATTAATTAGGTCGGCCAATTAAGCTTTCCCAATATACAAATAATTATTTAAACCATTCCTAAGATACACATGGTACCTAAAATAAGTAAACAACAATTACAATACATCATATATAATCCAAGATCCACAATCCACGCTCATAATCCACAATGCATGCTACATCTCTGAAGTCACCCCCAAATAGGTCTCCTTTAGAATACATGCCACATATGACATCAACAAAAATCATACAACTTGTGATAAAAAAAAAACATTCCCCAATTATGCCTTCTGTCATCTCTTAAGCTTGCATAACCTAAATCATCATCGGCTGTAAGATATCCCCAAAATATAGAGACTCACTCTATCATAGTCCAGAAACCAGTCTTCACTAAAACATCTATAAAAACTCCAATATGAAATATTAATCCAAGTGATCTTAGAAATAATATCATCACACATCCTTCTACATATCATTATCTTCGCTCATTCTGATTCAACCGTATAGTATCCGTACACTTATGTCAGTCATCATACAATAGTAATAACTAGTCTGTTCTCTCCACATAAACATATGTTGACATCAATGACAAAAAAATGAATGCCAACGTCATCAGTAGTAACAAATCCTAATATCATCCAACAATATCCCCCTTTGGAATTGATGACAACATATGGGAAAATCCATCAACCCAAAAGTACTCTCTCTCAATACAATCTTCTCAATATCCTCAACACAATTCTCCCTAAAGTAGTAGGGATTTTCACATAGAATCTCTCCCCCTTTAACAACAATGGAAAAGGGTGTCATAACTCTTTTTTAATCTTTCTTAAGGTTTAGATTTTTCAAATATTCATGTCTAGTAGCCAGGTGCAAAATCACCCAAATATGCTCTATAGTGTTCCTACAATCACCCTCCCTGAGGAGTAGATCCATACATCAAGTCCAAAAAATGATATAGCTCTGAAAGCCACTGGAGTGCTGCATGCCTGCATCAATTAATTATCATTGGGAGGGGCTCTCACCCCAAGCATGCTTTTGAGATACTCAAAAGCATCTTCTGTCAAGGGAAATCCATCAGGTTTCTCTATGTATACTTCTTCTTCCAAATCTCCATTCAAGAATACAGATTTCACATCCATCTGATATACTTTAAGTATCTATGTGTTGTACAAGCAAGAAATAATCTCACAGCTTCCAACCTAGCAATAGGAGCAAATGTTTCTTCAAAGTCTATGCCTTCTTGTTGCAAGTAGCCTTTACAAACCAGTCTAGCCTTATTTCTTACCACTGTTTCTTCCTCATCCATTTTGTTTTTGAAACCCCATTTAGTTCCTATCATATTTTTGTTTTTAGGTCTTGGAACCTGTTAGCTATTTTTCCCTGACCTTGTCAAAGAAAAGGCTAATTAACGAGGATCAAACAAATCCTCCTACACTTCGAGCTCAAAGGCTCAGGCGGGTGTACCTGTTGGATTCACTTCTTTCAATGAATCAGGGGATGGATTCTTGCCCATCACGCTTGATATAATAATCATTCACAGCTCTTTGAACAGAAAGGGAAAATGATTTAAATAATTGATTGATGAAGAAACTACAAGACAGACCAGAGACCAGTGCCTTATCTATTGGGCAATAGAGTCAAACAGATATGTAATCACAGAAAACTTCTAACTCCAAACTCAAAAATCCGAATGAAATTCCTTGCAAGCCATTCTTCTCATTTCAATTCCTGGACATCATATTCATATGCTGACTTAAAATTCTCAGAATTCGAAAACAAGACTTACTCTCCTTGAGAGGAACTCAGATTCAAACTCACAGATACC
>MU225994.1:5351472-5389095 GCA_018584345.1 Thuja plicata
CCAGCAGCATAAATTTCAACATCCTTTTACAATTGAGAAGAAACTGAGATATAGGAGAAAGAGAGAAACAAATTTAGTCACCGACACCTGTCCTTCTTTCTCAGAAAATATCTGCAACCACTTCCTTTTGTTACTGCCAAAATCTGATTTTTTATGCCCTCAAAAGGATTAAAAAAAATCAGAATCCTCTCTTCAATACCTTTCCAACGGTATATGACACTTTATGTTTCTGATAAAATTTGGTCATTTAACCATGAAAACAAACTTCCTTTCTCGTGCATGTTCAGTTACAATTTTGAAAATGCAAATTATAATAAAGTGTGAACTATGGAAAGATTTTAATTTATTTGCACATACATTATTTTATCTCTTTTCTGCCATTTTCCTATGCAAGTCACCAGATGTTGCCAAGTGTCACCTTCTTATTTGCTCTGAAAATTCATCTTTGCATCCTGACTGTCTCCATCTTGCCTTGTGCGACTGTGCGACTGGGTTGAATCGCTCGGTTGCAACACTTTTCCACTACATTACGAACCTTGCGCGAGTGCGCGACGAGCTGAGTCGCGCACCCGCATGCTCTACTTTTCACTTTATCTGATTCTGGGCGACTGAGCGACCACGCCTTTTATTTTCCAGCTACTCCTTAATCGCACACTCGCGAGTTATTCATACTGTACTTTATGGTCTTAGCGAGTGAGCGACTGCTTCATTTTTCAACTCGTCGCACACCCGCAGGACGACTTTTCTTCTCTTATCATCGTCGGCGACTGAGCGACCACTTTCTTCTTTTGGCTCGTCGCACACCCGCGAGCTGGCTTTTCATATTCTATCTTTATCAGTGAGTGCACGATTCTTTCCTTTACTGACTCGTCGCTCGGTCGCGAGCTTTTATTCATTTGAAAATGCCATGTGCGACTGAGCGATACTTTTCACCTTCTGACTCGTCGCGCACCCACGAGCTATTTTTCAATGTCACCTAACCATCGGCGAGTGAGCGATGCATTGAATAATCTTTTAGTCGCTCGGTCGCAAACCATTATGCATCTTGAAAAGCACTTGCGCGACTGAGTGATAACATTCCATATCAGCACTTCGCCTCTTTGCCGCGCACTCGCACTGCACAACACAACAGGGTTAGAACCTACGCGAGTGAGCGACCTAGCAGAACAGGACCTCATCGCATGCTCGCGAAGCATGAAACAGACAGAATAACCTTAACGCGACTACGCGACATAACAAATTTCAACTCGTCCCTGACTCGCAGCTTTAGAACTTGACCTTTATAAAACGTCGCGACTGCGCAACTTGCATTGCAAAGCAGCTCATCGCCCACTCGCTACCCTGTGGCTTAACTTCAATAAGGCATCGCGACTGCTCGATTTGCATTTTAAAACATGAACCCGCTCACTCGCTGATAGATTAAAACTTGACAGAAATAGCTCGCGACTGCGCGATTTTCTTCACTGACAGCTCGTCGCGCACTCGTGCAACTTGAAGACATGACAAAAAACTCATCGCGATTGCGCGACTAAGCAGTGGGTCCCTTCTGCAATGCATTATGACATAAAGTTCATGCGACTACCCGACAACCATTAGTTCTGTGACATGTGTCACCTATTGACTTGCCCACTTAATACATACTAGAAAGCTGAGCCACCACCCTGATCTAGCGACATCCCGACTGAGGGAAATCTCTTAGCATGAAACCGTTAGTCGCTGAGTCGTGACTGTTATCTCTTAACCACCAATTATCATGAGACCACGCGACTGAAGAAGGAGCTTTAACTGTTTGACCGAGCAGATCCAGCGACAATGCGACATGAAGTAGGCGCAAGGTCGGGAGACATTTCTTTGACTTGCCATTTCTTCTCGCGATCACCCGACTGAGGCGGGTCCCATTCCTTTTGAAGCTCATAACATGAAATTAAGCGACAACCCGACTACAAGGAAATCGCTAAGTCTCGATATACTGAGAGAATATTCCATTTTTTATCAAGACTACGCGACTGAGGGCAAAAGCGAAGTTGGGGAACGATTCAGCATATTAGATTCTGGTAAAGCGATTAAGCGACCTGACTTAAAGCACATGTCTTTAGTGACTTGAAATAGGTAACGATGAAATATAAAGACATGGCCTAGGGTTTCAAAATACATAGTTTAACACTTGAGAACTAGGGTTTTTCAGGTTTTTTGACAATTTGGACAAGGAATAAGCATGAAAACCTAAAAATTTGCAGAGTTTGAAGCCAGACTGAACAAGAAGGGACTGAAATGGATAAGCCAGAACCAGAAAAAGGAAAAGGAACCGGGAGAACTGCCAAATAAGAAATATTACCAACAGAACCAATTCCCAAGTGTTGTTTTTCTTTATCTGTTCTAGTTCTTCCTGCATAGCTTTAGTCGAAGATTCATCTCTACATGCTTCATCAGTAGTTTTTGGCTCAACTTGAGAAATCAAACAAATTTCATTTCTTAATTTTGATCTTGTCATTATTTGTTTACTTGCATTACCAATGATTTGATTTTCAAGATGGTTCTTCTTAACATACCTCAGAGTCTTAGGAGTTTCAGTAAGCTCAATTGATTCATCTTCAATATCATCATCAATCTCCAAAGGGTTTTCAAGATCAGTAGTGACCTCTTTTATCTTTGCAATCTGACCACAATCATACACTCTTTCCTAAATCTGAAACTTTTCATCTATCCTCACATTAGCGCTTTCAATCAACTTCCTCAATCTCAGATTGAAACATTTATAGGTTTTGCACTTAGTATAATAACCAAGGAAGATACCTTCATCACTTCTAGCATCAAACTTCCCTATCTCATCATCTCTTTTGATATAGCATTTACTTCCAAATATTTTGAAATATTTTATAAAAGAAGTATGATCAAACGATAATTCATAAGGAGTCTTACTTGTACCTTATTTGATCTGAATTTTGTTCAAGGTGTACATAGCAGTGTCAACAACTTCTCTCCAATGAACATGTGATACATTTCCTTGCAGCAACATAGTATTGGAAGCATCTAATATTGTTTTATTTCTTCGCTCTGCTATCCCATTCTGTTGTGGTGTCCTAGGAGTAGATGTCTTTCTAAATATTCCATGCTCTTCATAGTAGGTATTAAATAAATCTGAAGTAAACTCACCACCTCAATCTGATCTCAAACATTTTAACTTCAAACCTGATTCATTCTCAACTTTTGCTTTGAATATCTTGAGTTTGTCAAATGCCTCAGATTTCTCTCTTAAATATGTAACCCACATCATCCTAGAAAAGTCATCAACAAAAATTTTTAATTACCTTTCAACATAATAAGATCTTGTTCTTGTACCTGACCACACAAATCTGTATGTACCGGATCTAACTTCCCTTTTGCTGAATAAGATTTTCTTTTAAAACTGTTTCTAGTCTGCTTCCCCATAGCACACTCTCTACAAATAGTTTTAGATGGTTTTACAACCTTAGGTAGATCTCTTACTGCGTTAGTCATACTTTCCTTCACAATATTATCAAAGTTAACATGAAAAAATATTCTATGGCATAACCAACTGTCATCAACCTTCGCAATAAAACAAGAAGCCTCAGATGTATTCAACTTAGATACATTACCTCTAGATTTAGTACCAGATGCAATCAAGTCTCTTGATTTACTTCTGATAGAATATTTACCATCAATGAATTTCAATTGATAACGTTTGTCCACTAGCTGTCCAACACTCAACAGATTATGCTTAAGTCCATCAATAAGCAATACATTGTCAGTATTAGTTTTTACATCTAGAGAAATAGATCCAACTCCAATGATAAGCTTATGAGTATTGTCACCAAATCTAACAACACCACCCATATCTTTTTAGACTAACAAACTTGTTTTTATCTCCAGTCATATGATGTGAACAACCACTATCTATAACCCATTCATATTTATTTTAAACACGAGATACTAAGGCTTTTTATTCATGTTTAGGTTTATCATCCTTAATAGAAATAAATCCAATCCCATCATAGTCAACAACATCATCATCAGAAACACCTTCACTAGCACAGTAACAGTCCTTGTCTTTTGGATACTTTGATTTGTAAAACTTAGGTTTATGTTTTGGAACCCTTGTAGGACATCGAGATGTAAAATGACCTATCTCATTGCATGAAAAATATTTCAAAGGTAACTTTCCTTCAAATTTACCCTTACCTCTCTTTTCTCTTCTAGCGATCAGGGATACCACTTCATCTAGCTTTCTTTCTTCTTCCTATATCTATTCCCATTCATCAGCATAGTCTCCAAGTTCTTCTCTCAAGTCACTATTGTTGGTGCTCGCAATTCTAGATAAGGTCTTTTTATTTCTATGCACAGTCGCCTTGAGTGTTGACTCAAATTTAGGTAGAGAATCTCCCAGTTCTGTGACCTCAAAAGTAGTTAGCTTTCCAATCAACATATCTCTACTAAAGTTCGTTGTCAAAGTTATAATCTCCTCTATAGCTTTTACTTTAGTTCTGTATGCAGGTGTCAGAGATCTGGGAATCTTCGTAATCACTTATTCATCACTATAAGTACCTCCAGAGTTCATGATGACAGTAACCACTTCAGTAATTATTTGTGCATATTCTCTAATATTCTCATCATCTTTCATTTTCAATTATTCCATCTTTGTCTTCCATTTTTGTAGCTTCACCTATTTTGTAAACTTATCTCCTTCATATAGTGCTTCCAATCTTGTCCAAATTTCATGTGCAAAATCTAAGTCTTTTACTTTTGTGAATTCTCCTTTAGAAAGTACTGTTATGCCCTACATCCTCGTCCCTAAATTTTGTGTGCAAAATGTTGGGTCCCCCTTTTCTTTGCTTTCTGCTCTTGGCTCTTGCCTTGTCTTTTTTCCTTTTTGTTTTTCTTTGTTTTCCTTCTCTGAGTTTTCTTTCCCGCGGTGTTGGTTTTGTTTTTGTTTTTGTCTCTTGTGTCTCTGGGACCCGGTCCCGGAGTTGGTCATCCTTTGTCAGGAGCCAGATTCCAAACTCCAGGATTCTTCGCCACGATGTCTTCTTTCCGTAAGAGGGTATGGTTGCATGGAATCCCCAGACCCAGAGTCTGGAGGTCTGTCTGTCCAGAGTTTGCGGAAGGAAAGGTAACTTGATTTTTACCATGGGTATAAATAGAAATTACCTATCATTTTCACAATTACCACGATTAAAACACTTAAGCAATTTGAGCGATTTCAGAGTGATTTTACAACGATTTAGCGAGAATCTAGTGCGAACCATTTCGAGTTGTTCTGAACAATTGTGGGTGGTTTGTGGTGGTAAGTGGTGATCATTTGACAGTAGGGGCTATTGCAGAGCATTCACAGCATGAGATCCTTTCCTTTCCCTTCTTCATTTTTAGGTTGGTGCCTTCTTTCCTCTCTGTTTTCCTGCTTTTTGGTTTTTGTCTATTTTTTGTGTTGTCTTGTGTTTCTATTTTGTGTTGTGTTTCTTTCTGGTTCGCTGCCCGTTGGTGGGTCGACTCTGCCAGAGGGTTCTCCACCCTCTGTGCAGATGTAGGATAATGTAAAAGTTGTAGATGTTCGTACATTTCCTAGTTTTGTAAATAGCTGCTCTGCATTCTGTACATATGTATATTCAGTATATATTGTTGTATATCCCTTCGCTCATCATGTATATGTCCTTCAACTCTGCTTAGGCTAGGTGTATATTATGTATATAGTTGTTTGGTAGTTTTTTGAGCTTGCTGTGCTACATTTGTTTCCTATTCCTAATTTGTGAGCTCACTCTGGGCAAAATACCACCTGGTTGAAACTTGACTCTCAGCTGGTTTCAACCAGGTGGTTTTCTCTCTCCTCAGTAAACCAGCCTGTCCTTCATTTATGTCCCATGCGCACATTTAAATTTGTCCAAGTGGCTTTCACTCTTCGTGCGTTAGGATAGTTGGCTCCTTCGCCGTCACCATAACTTCTATTTATTACATAGCCACGTGGTGTCTACGTAGGTCTGACGGCTCACTTTTTGTGCACACCTTCCAACAGTTAGTTTTCCAGACCTTAGATCTTTTTTCTTCACCAGCCCACACCTTACTTTTATCAAGTATGCTAAAATCCCTGGGCTTGGATATTGGTTGAATCTCAGTATTGCATTATATATACTTGTCAGGATTTTTGACCTAAACTAAATTTTCAAGAAAAGGAATGCCAGGATGATAAGATCTCTGGACCCTAGAACAATATTTATTTATCTATTCTGATGGTCGCCTTTCCTTGTAAGTTTCCAGAACAACATACTTTCATCATGTTTGAAGCTTCCGCATCTTCACCACCTAGGAGTCTGAAACTTCCTTCTACGACGGTTACCAGAGCAGCTGTTAGGTCCAAAATAGAGAAAGCTCTAGAGAAACTGCCCCTAAGCATGAAATACATAAAGGAAAGCATTATCATGGGCTCAAAGATTGAATCCAAAGTTCAATTCATTACCGAAACCAGCTTCGAGACATGGCCCAAGATGCATGCCTTGGTGAAAATGATGTACATTCAGTGGCATGCCGCGGATCCATTGGCCATTAAAATCAGGAATTCCAGGATTCTTAAGGTAGCTTGTTTCCCATGCTCGGTGCAGTCACCAAAACTTATTCTTACACTTGCAATGCACTACAATACATCCATCCAGGCTGTTATGCTCGCAGCCCTGAAGCCAACCGGGTATCCCACCCCTATGGTGTCTCTCGATGCTGCAACTTTTCAAATGGGATTGGGGATTCCTCAATTTGACAGGCCAGCTATAGTTACCAGATCAGATGCCTTAGCATAGTTTAAGCAGTTGGAGGAAGTGGATCGTATATATATGAATAATCATTGGCTCAAGACCCCGAAGAGGGATCCCAAGAGGATGAAGCTAGAAATTCCCCGGTCTAAATTCAAAGAAAGCATCCAGATGGAGATGATAGCATTATGCCAGGTCTTCAGGCAACCACATGCCCGAGAATTCTCTGGGTGGATGTATTACTTCTTTCTTGGTATCAGCACGGGCAGAGAGTATTTTGACTGGGCCGCCATAATTTCAAACCACGTGGATTCCCAATTCCTTTAGATGGTCCAAAAGAAGAAGTTTTATATGACTTCCTATGTTCTCTGGGCTCTGGCACAACAACAACCCCATACCAATGGGTTAGTCACAGAAGGCATACTCAGGATAGCTTCCAGTCAGAAAGCCCCTTGGGATCATTTCTCACAAATCCAGTGGGAGGCTAGTTTTCCCAGTTTTTGCTGGGTAAACGACACCTTCGTTTACTACAACATGCTCACACCCACCTGGGATGCAGGATATCGCCTATCTACAGAGGTGATGAATTTAGTTTGGAGTTACGACCATTATTATATACAATTTCAACAACATATGTACATAAGGGTAATCAGCTTCTCTGGGAAACCCTACTTGTTGCCCACACATTGTGGGGACAAGATAATTCTCCTAGAGTATTGCAGGAAAATCCTGGAGTTGCACGCATTTTTTGGCCTAAAGAAGGTGACAAACATCCCATTCCCAATTACTTGTAGGAATTATTCATGTAGTCTGGCCACTGCCAAGGAAGCAGACAACGAGCTTAAAAGCTATAACTTGGCAGAATTCTACTTGGCGCGGAAGCATTTTGATCCGCACGACAAAATTGTGTCGGCACTTCCCCGGGCATTAGAGCCCCACCAATACCACATGTAAGACTTCTGGGAAGATTTCCAAGATGACATGGAAGTTTGGAGCCAGCATTATGTCTGGATGACCATGGGAATGATGGAAAGGTTAAAGCTCCAGAGATTTCCAGATGACTTCTCAGACTTCAGATCCACAATAAATCCCCAGTACAAAGTGAAGGGGATTGATAAGTTGGCCCTCCCACTAGTAGACTGGAATGCCTAGGAGGGGCTCACCATTGAAGAATTCACCCGCGATGTGGTCGAATGCAACCACACCTACTTTAAGAAGGTGTACCCCAAGAGTGTCCGCCGGGCTGCCCAGCTGATACCAAAGTTAACCCCAGGGGCCAGGACTTCTTGACAAGGAGGAGATAGGGGAAAAGGAATAATGGAGACTCCAACCGTGCAAGAGGTCCCCATAAAAGAGCAAATAAAGCAATCAGTAGCGGCCTCCCAACAAATGAGGGAGAATTTAATCACACGGCTGGCTACTCTGATACTCATGATCGAACCAATTTGTCCTCCCTCCTCCCCTTCACTAGCGGCCTTAATGGTTAAGGAAACGGGGGTGGATCTAGAAGAACAAGCAATAATAAGGGATTTTGGGGCCACCCTTAGTCACTAGGAGAAAGAAGAGGCTTAACCAAAAGCCCAAAGCAGAGCCGGAGCTGGGGATGCCTTAGTTCCCACAAGTTGAGATCCTTTCCTCTGATTCCCCAGAGCTGGAGAAGGAACCAGAGTCTACTGATGTCCGGCCAATCCTCCCCCGCAGGATGAATTTGATGATGTCTTTAGGACCGACGAGTTTGGGAATTTATAGGGGGACATTGAGCAGACAGAGGTTGAAATCCCAGAACAGGAGGAAGCTCTGGAACAAGAACCTGCATAGGAATAGGAGGAGCAGGCAGAGGAAGAAAAAGAAATAGAACAAGAGATTGCCTTTGAGGTCTTAGAGATACAGGACATGGGAGTGGACCAACAAAAGTAAAGTGAACAAATGGCATCCGCTGGGGGAACCGAACCTTCAGGAGAAACCGTAACCTCAGCCGCCGTGTTCCAAATGCCACTCCTGAAGGTTACATTTGGGGAGGTAATCACTGCAGCTCAAAAACTAAATCTTGGCCCGATACCTCCCCCATTATTGAAAGATGTACTTATGGAAGAGGACACCCCAATGATAAAGGCTGAGGAGGAACAACAACATGAAGAGGAAGAAATCCCCGTGGCGGCCGAGGAGGACCTAGACATAGCCAAAGATACAGATGACAGGGCAGAAGAAAAAAATGTCACCGGGGAAAATGTTGTCAACGAATCAAAAGATGCGGGGAAGGAGTCGAGCGAGACCCGTATCACTGAAGAGGAACAGTAGCGAGATATCGGGGAAGAACCAAAGGAACAAACTTTGGCTAATAAGCCACCCCTGTCGCTACAGTGGTTAATAGAGACCAAGAAAAGGAAGGCCCTGCTGACTCCTAGAGCTCATCTCTCCCTGGCCGAGATGATGGCTCAGGCCTAGGACCTACCAAAGGCCAAGAAACCCTGGACGGTTCATACTCTTCGAACCGGGCCAGGCGGAGAAATAGTTGTAGTGGTAGCAACACCTCCCCCAGACACTGACGAAGCAATCGTCGAGGCCGAAGATTATAATATCACAGAGATATCAATGGGAAAGAGGGGAAAACAAGGTAAGGTAGACCTATTAAAAGAAGTGGCTAAGGTAGTAGAGGCTGGTTATGAAAAAGAGGCCCAAAGGCTCAAGGCAGAGAAGGAGAAAACTGCAAACCTCATGGGGTTGCTAACTGAGCTGGCCTGGCCTATCAATGCTATTCCTTCGGAGGCCTCTACATCTGACGCACCACTGTCGCAGAGTGACATAGATTCATTGCAGGTGATGAAGAAGAAAGCCCAGGCGGTCGATAAGTGGGTCACTCTACAGTTGGGAAACATCTGGCATTTCCTGGTGTCCACCCTCCCGGACTTATATGCGGCCCGCCATGTTTTGCATCAAGCTGAAACCATTATCAACATATGGGAGGGTGACATAAAAAATTATGAAGCATGGAAAGTAGAATTTGAAGAACTCCTCGGCCTTGGGGAGGAAGTGGTTTCTGAGTCCAAAATTTTGGGAGAGGAGTCATTCAATTTGGTGAGAACCCAGCACTCCAGACTTGACCTCACATTGGGGATAATCAAGCAACTGGTGGGGAATCTATAGGATAAAGTTAATATGGTGCAATATTCTTTTAATTTATACAAGTCTTTTGTTATGAAGGTATCTGGAGCTGACCCATTCAGCACTGACACTTGCACATTGGAGGAGTACGTCCTGGGGAAGTTTGATGAGCTGATGGAATCAAGGTATCAATCCCTGGAGGGAGTAGATGGTGCCCAAATGATGAGAATCACTCGTATGGTACTCAGTGGCCATGATGCAGCAAAAATGTCCGATGAGTTTAAGGGAAATGTTCTGGACCTGGGGGAACAGATTGAGGTGGCTAAGTACCGGCGGTCTGGCCTCAAAGAAGTTGATGAAGATGGAATATCCCATCTCCTCCAGACCTTCAACGACAATAAGCAACAATAAAGATTCTCCAGGGGCCGGAGAAAAACCCAAGTATTTTAATATTCATTATTCTTTCGGAACGTAAGTTCCCGGATCCCGAAGTTCTGGATCCCATATTTTATATTCTTTTAACGACCCGTGTCCTGGTCCCCAAGGCTGACCGGTCACTTTCAAGTAGTTAATAAAGGCCGTCGAAGGTTTTCAGAGGGCAGATAGCTACATCAAGGCACGTTGGATCAACAAGAGGCTTTCTGACAAATGATCTTCTCAAGGCGCCGCTTCAGATGTACACCTGGCGCATTGGAGACAGGGCACCACATTTCCCCTTTATGAGGCATGTAGCCTCTATCCCCAGGGGATCGGTTTTCTTATGTCTTCTTCTTGGCTCTCTTCCCAAAGCTGATTCTTCTACTTCACTTCTCAATCTTTTCTTCTGACATGTCAGGCCTATTCCGTCTCTAGGCCTTTTGTAGAGTGGCACAGGTAGTACCGGCCACCATATATTATATTTTATTAAATAGTGTAACATAAGTTAGGGTTAGGGTTAGATGTAAATGTGTATAAATAGTAAGTCTGGCCCCATTCCAAGGGTCAGCGAAATTGATGATTTTGTAGTCCATAGTAATAGAGAAGCATTATTTTTCATTTCAGTTGCAGAGCTCAATGCTCCTTGGTCTTTAAGCTTTCAGTAGTTAGATGCTCCCTTGGAGCCGCCATTGTACCACGCACCAGTGCTTGCTAGAAGGAATGTTAATGAAGAAGAGAGTTCTTGCAATGATGTTGTTGGCACTTTGTCTTCTAAGTTAATGGTATTTTATGTTTAATGTTCTTCATGTCTTCTGCTCTGATACTTTAAGTAGATTTACGACCTCCTTTCCCTTGCTACCGATAAAATATGAACTAATGGTTGTGTATTTCTTTGGTATTTAGTATAGTATATCAGAGCATTATTGATGTATTGAATGATTAAACATAACTCTAGGTAGATGAAATACCTCTAACCCTGCATGATCTTTTTTCAGTTTATTTGCTAAGTGTAAAATGCTTGGGAAAACCTCACCTATCTGAATCCCCGGAGAGAACGAGTTGAAGGAACCAGCTATTCCCCCTTGAAAATAGTCACATTTCCCAACTGAGCCCCACACCGTCGAGACCCGACCCTCAGGTGCTTGGAGGCCTGGGGAATCTCATTTCCCCGGATAACCTTTGCAGGCGAAGTTGGCCGGTACCTCGATACCCGGTGATAACTTACATCTGCTGGTGGACCCGGTCACCAAAGTCCCGTCAACAAGTGCATTGATCAATGATTCCCTTGTGACCATGTTACATGAAAATAATTTTTTTTCATCTTCAGTAGCTTTATCCAATTCATCCTTAGTCTTTATATTTTCCTTTCTTTTTGTGGTCATCCAGTAGTTGATTCCCAAACATAGCAAATGTGTTCTCATCTTGTTCTTCCAACTGTCAAAGTTTTCAAGATCAAATTTTGGTCTATCCTTCCTATAGTAAGTCATCTTCAGGATCACCTCAAGCTGTTAAGCTTTCTCTATAAGGATCAACATCTCTAATACCAATTGTTAGGAATAAAAGTCCACAAGCACAAATGAGAGGGGGCGGGGGGTGAATCAGTTGTGAGACAGATTATTAAAAATTAAACTTTATAAACCCAAAACTTCAATTCAAATGATAACATAGTAAATGCCAACACAATAACACAATCCTTTGTTGTCAAGGAAACCTTGTTAAAGGTAAAACCCTGGTGGGAATTAGCACCCACAGATGATGTACTAAGAGTATAGTATCTTTGTTAAAAGATTTAGCCCTATTAGGAGCTTATTACAACATTACAATACATAGTCCCTATTAAAGGACAGACCCTATTAGGAGTCAAGGGTAATAGTGGGCTCACTGCCTAGGCACACTACCCAAAGAAGGTTAAAGCCACCCTCAAGGATTTATAATTTGAAAAAGTGTATATAAAAAATATACACTACAATGAACTGTCTGATAGCAACTATCTTTGCTTGGTCAGTTCCAATGAAGTACTATAATAACAAACTTTACATCCAGCAACCAATCAAGCTTCGTAGCTTCTACACTTCTCTGTCTTTTCAATTACCTCCTCATCATACATCACATCTTTTCAAAAGAAAATATCTCTTATATATACCCTATTACAATAATTGATTAGGTCGACCAATTAAGATTTCCCAATATACAAATAATTATTTAACCCCTTGCTAAGATACACATGGTACCTAAAATAAGTAAACATCAATTATAATACATCAGATATAATCTAAAATCTGTAATCCATGCTCACAATTCACAATTCACGCTACATCTCTAAAGTCAGGCCCCAAATAGGTCTCCTCCAGAATACCCACCACAACTAAAGTCACCAACAATCACACGACTTGCGATCAACAACAAACATTCCTCAATATGGCTTCTGTCATCTCTTAAGCTCGCATAACCTGAATCATCATTGCCTGTAAGATATCCCCAAAACACAGAGACTCGCTCTGTCAAGCATCACTATCACAGTCCAGAAACCAGTCTTCAATAAAAAATCTGTAACAACTCCAATATGCAATATTAACCCAAGTGATCTTAGAAATAAGATCATCACACATCCTTCTACATATCATCATCTTCGCTCATTCTGATTTAACCGTACAGTATCCATACACTTATGTCAGTCATCATACAATAGTAATAACCGATATGTTCTCTCCACAGAAACATATGTTGACATCAGTGATACATAAATGCCAACAACATCAATAGTACCTAATTCTAATATAATCCAACAAAATTGACCACCCATGTACATAACCTCGTGCATCTCATGATACATGTACGCTAGGATACACTACCCCCAAGCCAACTTCTCTGACCGGGTCACCAATTTCTCCAAAACCCTGCCCCATCCGCACAGGAACCCCTACTGACTCCTATCTGCCATCAGGAAGAACCCTATGAATCCTTCTCTAACGTAAGAAAGAGGATGGTCGGTACCATACTGACCCAACATGTCATCCCAAGATATGGCTCAGTCCAAGATAGTGTGATCATGGAACACCCACATAAGTTCCTATGTACCCAATTAAGGTGCTAGATCATACTCAACCCGCTCTCCTGCAAACAGAATCCAAAGAATCCTGTAGAAATCCTCGGGAGTGATGGTCATCTCCCTAGTCGACAGGTGAAAAGTGTTATGCTTAATGTGGAACCTCTCCACTAATTTTGTCAACAACCTATGGTTCACCTGGATGTCAGGAATCTGGGTCAACCATCTGAAGCCACAATATCTCAAGTGACCTCTCTGATCACTGGACAAGTTCCTCACCAACCTCATGGTAGGAGGATATGTAGACTGAAACCGAATATCTTGAAACTGCGCCCGCAAGAAAACAAATAGTGAAAATGCATTAGTAACTGAGTAAAGTCAAGATACATTCAACATGCAACGATCATACAAGCTGGAAAACAGGCTAAGAAATTAGGAAAACACATAATCGACAAAGGGCCTTTTCAAAAAAGTACCACTACCTCCCAAATGACAAAGTACAACAAAAGAATCATTAGCATCAAGGTTCATACAAGTCAGGATTTGGTACCGTATGATAATTCAAGCTGAAACAAAAAACTAATAGGGCCATGCGACAAAATGGGTTTGTATGAACATGCTCATGCGACAGGTGGGTGCTTCTCATGTGACAATACTAATAAGGTGAAATGACAAAACAATTTCTAGTATTTTTTGTGTGAACCCTCTCATCGGATCGCACGACGAACTGGGACCCTACGACCTAAAATATTGAAAAACTTGCAAAAATCTATGAAAAACTTGAAAAATTCAATGCGAAGGCGAAGTTAATAAGTTACTTACTGGAGGCAGGTAGTCCTGCGGCCGTCTATACCTCCGCATGCGCTCAAATCGATGATCTGCTACTGACACCACCATTTTCACTCAGAGAAGGCTTCTAGAATTTCAAACTTGGATGGTGAAAATGATTTGAAAATGACCCCTCCAGGCCTTATATAGGTTTTGACCTAATATTTGAAATTTCTTCGATGGACATGAAAATTGTACCTTTGGCTAATTGGATGTCTTTGAATCTATTTTCAGGACCAAAATCAAAATCTAATGATATTTTGCTAGTCCAAAATGCAGATTAACCTATTTTTGCAAATGCAGTTGACCGTTGGTGCTTTCCTCACGGACTTCCACTTTGAGATTAATCCTAATCGATGCTATCAAACACTTCCCACTTTAATCCAAAAAAGTCAACCTTAGTCAAGTCTTGGTCAAACTTGGTCAACTAGACCTCAAAACAAGCTTGTACCTCATTTCCTCAATGCTTTTTTGATCTATTGGACTTGTGACTATCCCCTCCTTTCGATTTCGCTCCTAAGGGGGCAATACCAATATATCAACAATTTTATTCAAATCAACAAGTTCAATCTCTTGGGGTATCAGGCCCTGACCTAAATCAAGATCAATCAAGTGATTTTCATCACCGTGCATCAAGTAATCAAAATCTCTAGGGGCATATCAAGTTCATCGCACCATATCAATCTGATAGCCTCTCTCAATTAGGTAATTGGCTTCATCAGGACCCATATCAAGTCAATTTTCCTAAGCAATCAATCGAATGGAATTCAGTCTCATCACACCATATCAGATTGATTCGTCATTCAAACCAATCTAAAATAGAGAAATCTGCTTGGAGGATGAACATTTAGTTTCATCGCTTCACATCAAGCTAAATGCTCAAACTCTTCTACCAGTCTTCGCCCAATCAAGCCCAGAGCTGATATTTCCCAAGTCTCTCTATTAGTCTTCACTCAATCAAGCCTAGAGATGATATTTGTAGATCTCCCTATCATTCTTCACTCAATCAAGTCTAGAGTTGATATCTTCAAATCTCAATCGATCTTCATTTAATCAAGTTCAAAATCGGTTCTCATCAGTGGGATAGTTTCATTGCTTCATATCAAGCTATTTCCTGATCCAATCAAACAACAGATGTTCTTTGAATCCACATGTTGCTCACACATCAATTCAAAGAGGGGCAAATGTAATCACCTAAAATTAATCTAGCAAACCTATAGCCCCTATTTCTGATTAATTGGTCTTAATAAATTCTAAATCTAAGACATTCATAAGCTAGACCCTAAAACCCTAATTATGAGAGCATTTAATCACATAATTTTAATCCTAACTTGTTGAATCAAATCATCAATCATCAAGCCTAAAATACTTAAATTGCATAAAACATTGAGATAAATAAAAAAGTCCCAAAGTCTGTTTTAAATCAAAAGAACCCATTTACATATGTGTGAGCACATTAAAAATAAAATAAAACAAATAAAAGGGGAAAATACGAATTTTATCTTATTATCCACAAGGTTTACGAACCAAATCACTTGGATAAAGCTCACATGGATTGAGGAAAGTTGCATCTCTACCATTGCTCATTTCCTTTTGCCTCTTAATCTCAATCGTCCATCTCTTGGAATTTCTTATAAAAGGGATAGCTCCCCTTGCTCATGGCTAGACATAATAGACATGCTAGAGATAAAAAGAAGATTTGGAGTAGAGTTATAATGGTATTTTCATTCTAGGGGTTTATTGTGCACCCTTAGCTCTTGTTCTCATAGTAGTTTACTTGCATTTTTGCATTTGTAGTTTCATTTCTTAGTTTAGTGACATCTTAGTTTCTTTTCATAGATTAATGGTAGATGCATTTCTCATTTCATTGATAGTTTACACTTGCATTTTAGCTTCATTCTTCATGGTTACCATGCATTTGGCTTGCTAGTTCATGCATTTCATTTTCCAAGTTCTTAAGAGTAAAGTATGCAAGTACATGCATCTTGCTCATCCTTGCATTTGAATCTTCCATTTTGGGGTAGTCAAGTCACTGATTCTCCATGTCTAATCTGATGGGCATTCGTGAGAATCACACTCGCTTCAACTAGGAAGCAATAAGCCGATTTCAAGGGTGTTTATGCAATATTTTGATTCTTACTTTGATGTTTAACCTTTTTGATGTAATGGTTTATTGAAGTGTTTGGTTGCAGATTTGAATCACACATTTTACCACACACACAACTATCAATTAATATAGTAAACAAAATAAGTTGAATGATATGACTACACATTTATATATTTGCTCAAAGTAGCACAAAATAAAAGTGTAAAAATACAAGATATGCACTTTTATATCTCATACCAATAAAAAAAAATTTAGCACATACACCTTTAAGAAATAAATAGGTTTATTGATAAAAAAAATGTAAATGCATGTCAATTAAATGTTTTGTTACACTAAAAATATCTCTCATTAAAAAAACAATTAAAAAACTTAAATATTATTTTCCAATATAAAAACAACTTAATTAGCATTTTAAAAAGCCCTAACAACTAATATGCCATGCTTTATTAATAAAATATATCAATGATTGAAAAAAAAAATGTTCTCAACATAAAATAGCATAAAATCCATATATATTGAAAAAAGGCTACATCAAAGATGATATAAAAAGATATGCAAATGCTTTTAGACATATCTTAACTTGTTTTTTGACCACATTAATAACTATTTATTAAGTATCTTTGACTTCATAAGATACAAAGCAAGCTCGAGACATTGATTTTCCCTAAGTTGATATGTGTAATAAATCTGTCACGCAACATATATAGGTGGGGTTGCCTTGAAAACTAAGTGTTCAAAGAAACCATTATACTATATAGAAAATTTGTTGAAAGAAACCATTATAGAAGAGAAGAAATCAAAGTCCCTCAAACACCACCACGTGAAAGCTCTCAAAATGAATAAACATCAATTATTAGAAACGTTCCAAAGAGAGCAATTGAGATTTTGCAGGGAAGAAAGGGAAGAAATGAAAATCTTGTGGCTCAAAGCTCCTCTATGATCATCAAATTGTGGATGTTTTTTTATTCAATAAAATTAGGTGAGGTTATAATTAGGAAATTGAATATAATATTTTTTATAAATATGTTTAAAAAAAAATAAAATTATAGAGATATTTTAGAGGATTTTTAAAATTATTTATGTTTCTAAAAATTTTTCAATCATATTTTATGATATCATATATTATTCTTGTTTTAATGGTGGATTAAGAGTGAGATTTAATATATTGATGAGAAGACATTGATATAATTGATTTCTAAAATACTTTAAGTTAGCATAGTATCTTTGGTACTTAAGAGCTTCTTGCTACATTATGTGTCTATACGCAAACCTAAATATTGTTTACTTGTAGGTGAGTTAGATTAACTAAGGATTTTTTATTTAAAAAAATAAAAATTATTGAACACAATATTTTGTCTTTTTACTAGTTGTTTCAATGTTGCTATTTCAATTTGTTGTTTTTAAGAAAACTATAATGAATAAACATCAAATTATTCTAGAAATTATGACAATGAAGGTTTTACAAAAGGGTTGTATTTTTTAGCGTTCATATATATGGTATTTGTTATAATTTGTAACAGTTTGGGTATATATCTAGGTTTAAATGAGCCATCAAGATCAACTAACAAAGTCTACATGCAATGCTCTTTGAATGCAATCACAAGTGTTGACGCAATAATACAACTCCATAAAAGTCTAAAAGGAAATCATCAAAGACATACTTTCATGAAGGTTGTTAAAGCTTGTCACAATAAAGAATATGGTATGATGAAATACTTTGAATGCTTGAAATATTGCTCTCGAGGACTTGAAATGCGAAATTGTAGTTGAGCTTGCTTGTAGATTGAAATTCATTGATTATGTATCTCAAAATGAGGGAGAGTATCTTGCTTTTATACTTGTCCCAACCATTTCAGGGAGAAAAAATTGAAGGAAGCCAACACGGATTTAAAATCCCAGCTAAAACAAAGTGACTATTGCATAGTTTCAATTTGGGGTAAAACATTCAAGAATGAGGCAACTTGGTCACCTTATTTTAGGAATGGAGCAGCCAAGTCGCCTTCTTCCTCCCAATGTGGTCCCAAATTGGGACCAAAGGTCCTATTTGGAGAGAGAATGCTAGAATTACATGTGGAATTGGGTTGGAGTGAACAAAATCATATTTAGGAGGTCATACATGCTTAAACATGGCCTATGTAAGTGAGAATTTGCATAAGGATGCAATTTAGAACGCTATAGCTTCCCTTACCATAGATAGGTGTAGCTTCTTCATCAACGAACATAATTAATCCACCATCAAACTTAACTGATCCACCATCAAACTTTTCAAACTCAAGGAACTTCCATCTATCACCTATCATATGATTTGAGCATCTAGAATCAATTATCCAAGTTTTAGGTTCTCTTGCATGCAGGGCGGTCCTCACAATCATTGATCTTTCACTGTTCCTTGCAACATTTTGATTTCTATACCCATTACTACCATTTCCTCAATATCCAAGAACAATATTTCATTATTTGACTTATTTTTGTCTTCATCTTCAGATCTACAGGTCTATTAAAAACAAAAAAACTCTTCTTACCCTTATATTTGTCATCTATCTTTGTATTTCTGTCATCTCTTCTATAACTATCTTTTCTTTTATCACCATCGAACCTCTTATAGTTATCGTTTGTAAAAGGTCACCTAACAACATAATAACCTAGTCTTCCATGATTAAAGCACTTGAAGCGAAACTTACCATTATACATTCGAGATCCTTTCTTTAGTCTTCTCACAAAGTTTATTTCCCCAACATCTAGGTCATTGCTTGTCTCGGGTACATATTCAATACTATTTGTAACATTGAATGCAACATCCTTCTTAACATGTTGACTATCTTCAAATTCTGATATTTGAAAGGAAAGGATCCATTGAGATGATCAAATGTATATATATCTATGTCATGACTTTTCTCAATAGCATACAACTTAGGTTTATAAGATCTAGGCATGGTTCTCATTACTTCCCTTACAACTTTATTTTCTTCTATAGTTCCTCTAATACCTTTGATTGCATTTACAAACTTACTTACTTAGTGAAGGTAACTCTTGATGTTTTCATCTTCATAAATCCTAAGGGTCTTAAATTTATGCTTCATGTTCTGCATCTTAATCTGCTTGATCTTCTTATCTCCTTCATAGATATTTCTTAGTTTCTCCCTAAATTAGTTTACAGTTTTGCAGAATATGACTTTCAACTACTCTGAATCAGCCAAACCACTAATAATAGCATTTCTATCTTTGGCATTATTCTCATTCAAGTTGATTTCATATGTGTTTCATATATAGAGTAGAAGGAGTACCAATTGGAGGAGTGTACCCTTTCTTAATTTAGCATCCCATGTTCCATATGGCATAGAATCCAAATATGATTCTGTTTGCACCTTCCAAAAGTTATAATTTATTCCATCAAACTTTGGTACTCTGTGACCATTTTCATGTGCCATCTTGGATCTTCCTCAAGTGGTTAAGATTCTCCAAGAGGAACTCAGCTCTGATATGAATTGTTGAACACAATATAAGACTAAGAGTGCGAGGTGAATCAATCTTGAATAAATACTTAATATTTTTCTATCACAAAAAATTATTAGTTATCTTTATTGAACTAACAATCAATGAAATATAATCTAATAAACACTAAACACATAAGATTTCAATATGGGAAAAACTACAGTGAGAATCACACGTCTCATTATATGAATAACTTGAATACAATATTTAAGGCCAAAGGCTAAGGAAGCTCATTGATATTGATTTGGACTTTGAGACTAAGGCACACAAACTTAGTGCAAGATGCAAGGGACTTTCAATACTGAGACATTTGATCCTAGGGAAAGATGCAAGGGACATGCAAACTAAAGCACACAACTCTAAGGAAAAAAATATGCACAAGATGCCAAAAGGACTCACTATCTCTGAGAAAGCACATGGAATTGATGAATTAAAATGTATAAGGATAATCTTAATCATAAAATATCCCTCAACCACTTTGTTAAGCAACAAATATCATGCCAAACACAATTCAGGCATCCATTGCCTCAAACTCTATCACACCAAAAGATATTCTCATCAAAGCACATAAAAATTTGATATTCAAACTTCTACTCTTCCTCACTCGCATCTATGATTAATCCACATTCAAATCCATAATCAAATAAAACATCCATATAAACACACACACACACAAACTTGATCACTAAAATCATCAACTAGGTCGTCCGTGGTCAAAATAGACTATATTGATAAGTAGGAGATATTTTCATAGCAATTCAAATTGTGATATTGCTACCAGAATCCAATTGTGTTTTTTTTGAGTCAAACTCATTGACCCATGTTTCATGAGTAGTGGTTCATAGTAACCCATCTCTCATGAGAGTGAATGGAACACTTAGCACTCATTACATCTAGGTGATTCTCACAAAGGTGAAGCACCGGGATTTCCTTGGAGGTCACCCATCCCATTACTACTCTAGCTTGAGAGCGCTTAACTATAGACTTTCCTCCATGGTTAAACCCACTCTTCTTGAAACCTCATTTGAAAAACATTCAGAAAGTATTGTACCTTATGAACCATCATTATAAAGACCCTTAAGCTCATCAATTAATAAGTAGGAGATAATTTCCACAACAAGTCAAATTGTGATATTTCTATCAGGATTAAACTATATAGTTTTTTGAGTCAAAATCATTGACCCTTGTTTCATGAGTAGTGGTTCACAAGAACTCACCTCTCATGAGCATAACCTAGATTCAACAAGTGATAAGTGTTCCATTCATTCTCATGAGAGATGGGTTCTTGTGAACCACTACTCATAAAATATGAGTCAATGAGTTTGACTCTAAAAACTACATAGTTGAATCCTGATAGAAATATTGCAATTTGAGTTTATGTGGAAACTATCTCCTACTTATCAATTTATGAGCTTAAAGGGATTTCTAATGAATGGTTCATAAGGCACAACACTTGCTAAAGGGTTTACAAATGGGGTTTCAAGTAGAGTGGGTTTAACCATGGAGGACACTCCATAGTTAAGCACACTCGAGTTGTAGTACTAGGATGGGTGACCTCCCGCGAAGTCCCAATACTTAACCTCTATGAGAATCACTAGATGCAATGAGTTCTAACTGTTCCATTCATTATCATGAGATATGGGTTCTTGTGAACCACTACTCATGAAACATGGTTCAATGAGTTTGACTCAAAATATTACACAATTGAATCCATATTACAATATCACAATTTGACTTATTGTGGAAAATATCTCCTACTTATCAATTGATGATCTTAAGGGGATTTCTAATGAATGGTTCATAAGGCACAACACTTTATGAAGGTTTTGCAAATTGGGTTACAAGGAGAATGAGTTTAACCATGGAGGAAACTCTGTAGTTAAGCATGCTCGAGTTGGAGTAGTATTGGGATGGGTGACCTCCTAAGAAGTCTCGATGCTTCATCTATGTGAGAATCACCTAGATGAAATGAGGGATAAGTGTTCCATTCATTATCATGAGAGATGTATTTGTGTGAACCACTACTCATGAAACATGGGTCAATGAGTTTGAGTCAAGAAACTATACAGTGGACTCGTGATAGCAATATCAAAATAGACTATATTTATACAACGTCGACCACCATGAACAATTGTGCTTAATGCGGTCCACCCCAGGAAATGAAGGGGGCCAAAATACATCACAACATTTCTTCCTAAATTTATTCAAATGAAGCACACACAACACAAAATCCTACAAAGATAGAATCAAATGTAATGTATGGAAAAAAATTAAAGTACGTTAACTAGTCAGCCCAGAAACATCCTCCAATGTAAATTACTCAACATAGAACTGCACACGACATAGTAAGACCCATAAAAATATCTCAAATCAACCTCCAATTCATATATAGACTAAAAGATCATAATTTAATTAAGATATTCCACTGAGTTGTTCAGAGACCAACACGGACAACAATGCCAAGCAATAGAATAAAATATCTTCACTTGCAGATAAAGGCAACACAAAAATTATGAAATGGAATACTGTACAGACATTTTGAACATGTACACCAATCCACATACCTAGAAACAAGACTTTAGAGCAATGCAAAAAAATCTCTAAACCAGTCTTGATGGACAACCTCACTATCAACAAACTGCAAATCACAACTTTAACCACTGAACTGTTGGAGACCTAAATAGATAATAGTTTAACATCCATAGACTGTATACATTACAACCAAAACTCTAAGCCACTAGATTATAATGTGGAGGAATGTAGAGAATTCTGCTATAAGGAATTCAAATACTCTTTCGTACATATTCAAGATTCCAATATTGCCATCTTTTGGAAATACCACATACTAACTTAATATCACCACCAATCATTAGAAAAACATCCAAACACTCAATTTTGAACCTCTATAATCTTACACATATTAGGAAACACATTTATCCATCAGGTTGACATCAATGTAAGCAATAGGTTGACATCAATAACACCATAAAATCTATATTGCTAACAATGACTACACCCAGAAGGGACTACAATGTCATATAGGTGATTTCATAGAGATTACACAAGCTAATATAGATAATAGAATATGTCATAAAATATTCTTTATGTTTGACTTGATAGAGTTGCAACCTAGTGACATCATATTTTCCAGCTTGTACAAATTGTACAAGCACAAATATGGCAAAATAATTCCTTAATTCCTTAAGTGATAGTGCTGGATTTCAACTATTTGACTTGTATTTCTAGGGTTCTTGGGTCTTTCATACATAATAAAATATTCTATTTTGGCCCAATTTACTCAAAACAATTACCTACCTTATAGATCTAGTAACCAAATCTAACTCAAAACCCTTGTAACTTTAGGAAACAACATCTAATTCAAACAAAATGAAATAAAATCTTGTCTTTCTTAGCCATCCTGGACTAAATGGTGAGCTCATATATCCTCCAACATGCACCAAAAATAACCTACAATAAAAAAAATTCTCATTTGATAACAGTTGTACCTTCATATTTGTGAAGGGTTTTACATGTCCATGGTACTGATACATTGTAGGAGCTCTATAAAATCTATAAGTACCTGCAAAAAAAGAGATGCCTTCTACAAAAGAGTATGCAAGATAATGAGCTTTCTTGAATATTGAAATATGGAATATGAGTATCTAAAAATGCACAAGAGCCTTGCTTCTATAGATAATTTGTGATGTAGTATGACCAACTAACAGGAGACAATAGTAAATTCCTAGGCAACTAAATTAAGAAAAAAGTCACAAAGATAAGATATGACATGTTCTTATCTTAACAACTAAGACTTCTAGCTAAATGACACATAGGACCTAAGTTAACTTAATGTGTGAATATGTCCCTTTACGAGGAAATAAAAATGTATTTTTCACTCTAACATGCACTACTAGTTGTATGAATAGTAATCGTTTTATTGATGAGAAATTAGCTGCTCCTTGTAAGACAAATATTTTTGGTTGGGGTTTAATTATTTGGAACACTAGATGATTTTATAAATAAGAATGAAATAGTCTAGTAAGACAAATAATATTTGTATAGTTTCACGACTACTTGTATTTGATGCATATGTAGGAGAAATTAGTAGAATTTCGTTGTATTATATTTTACATTAAGATCAGTCAAACTAGAAATTAATGAATTCTTCATGTAGTGTAGATGAAATTTTGGCCATATTTATATATATATATATATATATGAAATATAATGGATATCTAAAGATTTGTGTCATTAGATATCATTCAAGAGTCCATAGAAAGACCAAAGGTATTTCCAATAGACTTTGGAAATTTTGAATAATTATGAAAATATACTATAAAATATATTGTAAAGGTATGCATATGAACTTTTAGACAACAAGATATCATAAAATATAAAGTTGAGATAACATATGACAACACTACAACATAAATTTTTTTAAAAATATTTGTAATAAAATAAGCACAAAGATGTTAAAATGTATATGCATGAAAGATGATGAAGTGGTAAATCATTTGTACATGGGCATTATCAAATAAATTCAAGTTAAGATCTTAAATATTTTATTAATCATAAAAAGTAGACACTTAAAAGTTAATGGGAAAAATGATACTTAAAAATAATCACCATTAAAATATAATAATTTCTAATCAAACTATTAGATATAATATCACAAGGAGGTGAAATGGATGTTAGTCACCATATTACTCCATGCACAAATGAATGATAGCAATATAAATAATGTGTTGTACATGTACATCTATCATGTCTAAGGGTTTTAGATTATCCTTATTGAATAAAAATTATTCAAAAATCCATGAAGTGTAGAGTGGGGAGGATACTTGAATATTTAACAATGAAAGAGAGATAGGGAAATGTGAAGTTTTAAGAAAAATAAGGATGATTTATGACTAAAACCTAGGTGTTATTACGATGTCTTTGTTCACAAAATAGTTTCAAATGAAAAGATTTACTATATTAGGGTAATATAGATCTAAATAAATAATAAATAATATACCATCAAATGTAAATCAAATTAGTTGTATCTAAAGATATAGAAAAGAGATAGAGGTGCCAAGTTATCTTGCATGCAATGTTGATCCTTTGGTATGATGTGATAGATAATCAAAATCTAGATATATCAATGGAACTAGAGACAAATAACATAATTGTCCTAATACAAAATATTGATCATTCATTTTTCTTTTATGTCACATGGCTTAGTCTAGTCATAAACACATTGTGCAATCCTATCCTATTCACAAGACCCTATCTACTATCACTGTTAATTTGCTTAATTTTTTTATTTTGCTGTCATATTCATTTTGTTGAACTCTTGGTATGCTAAGAATCAAAATTAGGCTTTCTTTTGAGGCACAAAGTGATGATCTTTGCTTGTCTCAACTATAGTTCAATCTATTATGAAAATAAATAAAAGTCCATAAATACACCATATATAATGATGATGTAGTAATTTAGATTCCTATCAAAATCTTTTAAATTCAATATAAACTTTGAGTGGTTCTTTTCAATGCTAATGATCGATAGTACTTGATAATACTAGTTGATGGTGATGACCTAGTAGATGCCTATGAAGATATTCCCTTAATAATTCAACTTAAGACTTTTAGCTTGTCAATTAATGGGATATCAAATAAAATTGAATAAAAATTATCCTTGAGGCAAGAAATTTCAAATTAAAACATGGAGATTAGGTCATGTCATACGGTCTAATATAAGGACTAAACATACTACTAGGTGACATTGCATGACAAAGTTGCAAATCAAGAAATATCATGAATAGTGATTGGTTCAAGCCAAGGGAAGCTATAGTGATAATTAATCATTTGGTTCAAGGTAACTATCAATTAGTATAGTAAACAAAATGAACCGAATGATATGACAATGCATTTAGATATTTGCTCAAAATAGTACAAAATAAAAATGTAAATATACAAGATAGCCACTTTTTAACCTCATACTTACAAAACAAAAAATTAACACATATACCTTTAAGAAATGAGTAGGTTTGTCCATACCAAATATAAATAAATATCAATTAAGTGTTTTGTTACACTAAAAATATCTCTTATAAAAAAGAAAAAAATTTAAAAACTCAAATAATATTTTCCTATATAAAATAACTTAATTAACATTTTTAAACTTGAAAAGCAAAATCCTTAACAACTAATATGCCTTGTTTTACTAATAAAATATATTAATGATTGAAAAAAAATCGTTCTCAACATAAAATTCATATATTAAAAAATAAGGCTACAAAGAGATGCAAATACTTTGACACATTTTATATATTTTAACTTGTTTTAAGCCAACATTAATAATTATTTTTTATTTATCTTTGACTTCTAAAGATATAAAGCAAGCAAGATGAAGACATTGATTTTCCCTAAGTTGATATGTGCAATATATGTGTCACACAACATATATGTGGGGTTGCCTTGAAAACTAAGTGTTCAAAGAAACCATTATACTATATAGAAAATTCCATTCAAGCTGAATATAAAAGAGAAGAAAACAAAGTCCCCCAAACACCACCACGTGAAACGTTCCTAAGAGAGACATTGAGATTTTGTATGGAAGAAATGAAAATCTTGTGGCTCAAAGCTCCTCTATGAATGCATCAAACTATGGATGTTTTTTAATTATTGAATAAAGTTATGTGAGGTTATAATTGGGATCTTATGTTTTTAATAAATTGAATATAATATTTTTTATAAATATGTTCTTTTTAATAATTTATAAGATATTTTAGAGGATTTTTTATTATTAATTATGTTTGTAAAATATTTTTAATTATATTTTATGATATCATATATTATTCTTATTTTAATGATAGATTAAGAGTGAGATTTAATATATTGATAAGAAGACAGTGATATAATTAATTTCTAAAATACTTTAAATTAACATTGTATCTTTGGTACTTAAGAGCTTCTTGCTACATTATGTGCTTATACACAAATCTAAATATTGTTTACTTGTAGGGGAGTTAGACTAACTAAAGATTTTGTATTTTAAAAAATAAAATTTATTAAACCTAATGTTTTGTCTTTTTATTAGTTTTTTTTCTGGATAAGTTCTACCAATTATGGGGGTAGAGCCCTCTATTGATTCCAAAAAACTATTACATATGTTTCATGAAAGAAACCACACCAAACATCTTCTAATGATTGTGAACAACCCAACATAGACCTGACCAACTCCTAAAGACTATATAATACATACTAAATCTACCTAAGATACAACTAGAAGAAACAATCAAGTGAATTTTTTGCAGAAATGTGCAATCCCTCTGCATAGATTCATCAATGTTAATGCTTCTATGTGGTTGAATGGAGAGTCGACACCTTTCCATACAATATTTTGTGCTTCTTCCCAAAGCAGTTTTGCATAGAACTATCCTGGAACTCTCTCAAAATGTCATGGGAATTATATCATCCTTGTCTAGATTCACTAGTTGTTCCTCATAATCATCCACATCTTCAATGGAGATGATCCAAAGGACATATATGCATCTCATCCCAATGTTGCAACTAGGATCCAAAGGAATATTTCGATGCAAAGGTCACATAACTTACCTCAAAGATAGAGAATCTTATATCTCTCTTCCAATCTTTGTTATCCCAACATACTTCACATGTAAGCAGATCCACACCCATTAAAGTTGGGAAAATAATGAAGGGGTTATGAGTATGTGAAAAAGAACACATATGCCTCAAAGGTAGAGGCTCTTAGATCTCCCCGTCCAATCTTTGTTGTCCCAGCATACTTTAGATGTGAGTTGAGTTGCCATCCATTTGATATTTAACTTGGTAGAAGAGCAAGATGTATAGCCCCCATTTGGGAAAATAGCTTATTCACCATTTATCCTACCCCTATCCTGTCCTTGGTGTCTGCATTGGCTTTATTTGGCAACACGATCTCTACTAATTTTTTCCACATCTCTTCTACCCCAATTATAACCTCCCAATTATAGGAATCAATCCCTTTTTTTGTGGAATCAATCCCTTTGTTGGCTAAACAATCAACCACTATGTTTGCATTTTATTAAATATACATGAAATCAAAAAATCCTCTAAATGGCCTAGCCAATGACTTAAGTTTCCAGTTTGAGATCTGTCCTTTTGCTATCACATTGATACTCAACATCAAGTCTCCTTCTACAGTCACTTTTTGGTACCCTTTTAAACCAAACAATTTCACCCCCTGGCTAAAGCTTCCATCTCTACCTTATTATTTGATGCTATTCCCAGGAACTATATAGTGCCTACAAACAAGAACCATAATTATCCCTAATGATACATCCAATGCTGGCTTCACCTAGATTCCCTCTCGCTACTGTTAGGATTAACAAGACAGAAATAACAATTACATGCAGAATAATAACCAATATAAGAGAATAATACCAAAATAGAAGAGAACACAAGACACAAAGATTGAACGTGGTTCACCCAATCCCTGGGCTACGCCCACCAAACAACAATTCCAATCTTTCTATTATCTAGTGATTACAATTTGATCGCAATACACAATCCCTTACAGCTCAATACCGCCATAAGAAGCAACTCAGAAAATAATACAATCCATAAAACCCTAACCCTAAGCCAATTTATACAATATTATGCCACTTTAGGGTTAGAACATGTCGGCCTAGAAATTGGCCAAAATAAGCCTACACATTGCAGAAAGGTAAAACACTTTCCTGGATAGTACTTTCTTGATCAATCACCACAATATAACAACTGACCCATCTAGATTCAACTTTACCCACCTATTCGGTGGATAAGACCACTTGGCTTCTAACCTCTTATCGTTCTTTTGTAAAAAAAATCCTATCAAAACTTTGAGATAACCCCAAATTCCTTGGATATACTCATCCCGTTTGCTGATGTAAGTTACTTTCTTCTTATGTATTTTGGCCATCACCACTTCACAAATATCTTGTAGGATATATCATGAATGGTCTATTATCAAGGTTTACATTTTTCTCTAAAAATCTTGCCATTCCCCTCTTTCCAAATCTTTCGCACCAACATAGAAGGACGCACCAGCCATATATATCCCCACAAAGAGCCCCTATTTTGGATAGGCCAACTCTTCAAGAACTCTACCAAGTTGTCTTTTCTTGGAGAGATCCATTTTATTGCATCCATGAACCAATCTAAGCATGCTGCTAAGAAAGGGCATTGTAATAATAGATGGTTCAAATATTCCTCATTCTGCTTGCATAAGGGGCATATGCTCAAACACACTATACCAAGAGATTTTAGCCTTTTTCCTGTCAATATTTTTCCATGGAAAGCCACACAAAGAAATTCTCTATCTCTTGGTGCTACACTCTTATGCCAACATGAAATCGCTATCCATGAGGAATTTTCCCTCCTCCTTTGTATCTCATACCCTTCTTTAACTCTATATTCTCTTGATTTAGAACTACACCGTACTATCTCAACTTGCTCCTACAATAGAATGATCTTTCGCCTTTCCAATTTAGCTTTCAATACCCCTGAATTCAAATGGGCTGGAAAGAAATATTATGCTAGTTTCCATTTATATACCATGTTGACAACATCATCATAAATCACATTATTTGCTACCATCTCTCCAAAATTCCTCTCTATTTTCTCTAACAAATCAGTACTATCTAAAAAGTTTGAAAGAGATCTCTCCCCATTCCATGAATCCCTCCAAGATTTTTCCTTTCTACCATCTCCAATTTTCTAGGGAATATGACGTGTGATAATATTTCTACTTTCCCAAATAAACTTCCAAATAGGAGATCCTCCCCTTGTATTAGCTAATGTAAGAATTGTGATAGGATTGTCATTGTCTAAGTACCTCTTACTCATCAATTTGCACCATAACTTGTGAGGGTGTTTATGCAAATTCCATGTGAGTATTAATGTTATAAGGCACCAAGGGTGGGCGGGGGGGGGGGGGGGGGTGAATAAGTGCAACCACAAATCTACAAAATATTTCTAACAACTTCCAAAGTAATTGACATGCAAAGATAAATATGTTATAAAAGAATAACAAAGCATACAACCATGAAATCAACACAAAGACACCAATCTTTTATCATGGAAACCCTTGTTAGAGGTAAAAACCATGGTGGGAATTATCACCCACAAATCTCACTAGTGCACAAATAAGATCTTCTCTGTTAGGAGCATTACAACCACCCTATTAAGGGCATACCTAGTTAAGAGTATCTTTAGCCCGATTAGAAGCTATTACATAGTCCTGTTAGGAACTACCCTGTTAAGGGATTTGAAACCCCTTTTGAGAGTCACTATATTAGAGGATTTAGTATTTAGACCTATTAGGATCCTGCATACTCTGTTGGGAGTAACCTTGTTAGAGGATTCTGATCACTAGTCGGTTAGGACTTGCCTTGAGAATGAAATCAAATAAAACTATTATGAAAGTAGCACACTCTTCTTCATAGATACACTTCAACACTATGCAAATCACTGCTATACTTATACACACATTCAATTCAACCACTACAATCATAACATCAATAACCACTTTCAAATCATCAACTTTTTAACCTTCAATTTCAACTCTTATATACACTTTTAGGTCGGTGAAATAACCCTAAAACGTGTTACCTGAGTCAGCCTCCAAATTCAAACCAAAATAAATCACTGATCACTCCAACCTAGGAAATTGATCTCCTCAAGGTTGGCCCTCAATAATAAAATTAAAAAATAAAACAAACTTTGACACGTAATTGATTGCTACCTCGATTTCACCACCTTGACTACACCGGTTGACTGTTCTTGCTGATATCACCAATGTTTGCCTTAAATCTCCATCTGTGTATTGAATTAGCTTACACAATCATAGATGTAGGTAAATATGACTCTATAGATATTATCTGTAAGATCACATCATTTGAATCCTTCAGATTATCACCGCACACAAAAATTACCATCAACGACTGCATTAACGTCGATACACTGAATACATAGATAAATTCAGGCGCAATCACCTTCATCACTGGTATATCTGACCTGACTTGTGAAATAGAATTATTGCCATCAATGAAAACACACCAATAATCACCACATGATTTAGAATATGATCATCTTCATCAGATGCAAACAATCTCCCCCTTTGGCATTGATGGAAACACTTAGAAAAATTGCTAAATGTCTTACTAAGAAAAAAAAAATACACAAGTACAGAGCTAAACTTTAGGATTACTCCCCCTATGGTAATTACAAATAGACCATATCTATACTGCTCCCTTTTTACAAAATACTTAGCCAATTTTTTGTACTCTATACTATTATATCTTCTCCCCCTTTGACAACAATTACAAAGGTATTACAATATATTATCAAAACAAAATTTTATTCATAGAGAGTAGCATATACCTATTACAATCTACTGAATACATATGCAAAATTGGTCTTTAAGACCTGTAGGTCAGTTTCCCATATCTTCTTGAGATGTTCAGTAGTCATAATATGACCGGTTAGTAGATAGGCGAGCTCCTCCAATTATTCCACTGTACTCATATTATTACTGCTACATCTTTAACTCCTTTCAACAAAATTTCCAACTTTAGAATCAGTAGACTCTGCAGCTCTAACAATACTGAGACCCTTTTCTTCTGATCATTGTTATAATTTTTTATCTTATGATTAATACTTCTCACCAATTCTCCAAAAATTGTAATGGAATGATTCACTGGATCAAAATTTCCTACTAACTTTTGTAGCTTTTGTTGAGCTTCATCTCTTTTCTGCTCAATATCCTTAAAAAATTGTGAGAAATCATAAATAGAGGTAAGAATCTTACCGCCTTCTGTAATCACCTAAAAATAGTCTAGAAAAATCATAGCCCCCTTTTCTCAAATACTCGGTCTTAATAAATCCTAAATCTAAGACATTATCGCTAGAATCTAAATTATTGAGCATTTAATCAAACTTGGTTATATAATTTTAATCCTAATTTGTTGAATCAAATCATCAAACATCAAAGCCTAAACCCAAAAAGCATAAAACATTGGGATAAATCAAAAGGTGCTAAGTTCAAAAAGTGAACCCATTCACACATGGGTGTGCCCTCAAAAAATTAAATAAAACAAATAAAAGGGAGAAAATACCAAATTTGTCTTATTCTCCACAAAGTTGACCAATCAAAATCACTTTATCATCTCACATGGATTGAGAGGAATTTCATCTCCACCATTGATCAATCTCTTTTGCCTCTTAATCTCAACTACTCATTTCTTGGAATCTCTCATAAAAGGGATAGCTCCCTTTTCTCAATGATAACAAGAATATTTGGAGTAGAGTTATAATGCTATTTTCATTCTAGAGCTCATTAGTGCACTCATAGTAGTTTCTTGCATTCTTGCATTGTTAGCTTCATTTCTTAGCTTAATGGAATTCTATTTTCCTTTCATAGCTTAAATAATAGATGCATTGTTGTTTCTTTAGTAGCTTGCATTTGCATTTTAGTTTCAATGTCATTCATAGTAGATAACCCATTTGCATCTTTCATTTTCTAAGTTTTGAGAGAAAAGTATGCAAGTCTATGCATCTTGCTCATCTCCTTTGCATTGAAATCTTCTATTTTGGAGTATTCAAGTCACCGATTTCTCTATGTCCAATCCGATGGACATCTATGAGAATCATACTCGCTTCATCTAGGAAGCAATAATCTAGTTTCAAGGGTTTTTATGATAATGCTTTGAATCTTATGTTTTTGACTAACCCCTTGATATAATGGTTTATTGAAGTGTTTGGTTGCAGATATTGATCACATATTTTACAATACATATTTTTGGTGCCCATTGTGGGGCAGAAAGTTGCATTTTTGCCTCATTTTCATGATTTTCAACATATTTTTGATGAAACTGCGCTTTTTGTCATACTGTTGTTTGTTCTATATCACATGACAAATATTAGAGTGGTACTTTGTCATCTGGGAACAAGTATATTGTTGTATGAGCTTTTATTCTCTTCCTTTTTTCATATCAGACCATTAGATTTGTCGTATGAGGTTTTGTGAGACTCTGTTTTGTCGTATGACAATTGATGTATTGTCGTACGAGTTTTAATGACAGTCAGTATTCTGTACTTTGTTGTTTGGAAAATAACAAGCATTTTTAGGGTTTCTCTTGAACTGATTTTGGCTTCCTAACCTTTTGTGTGTCTTCTATGGTCTTTTTATGATCTAGTTTTTGCAGGACATTTCTGAGGAAGATTTGCTTGACAAAGTTACACTTGCACACTATTTTGCAAAGACTACTAATAGTTTGTGCTTGTAGGATGGTTGCCAAAGGAAAATTGAGATTACTAATGGTTGTACTTGTAGGTTGCCTTGAGATTACATCAAACAGACAAAATGTGTGTCTTCTTAGTGGATTTCATAGGCACCTAGCTTAATTAGGGTGTTGTTTGTTTTGGTAATATTAGACATTAGGGGAGTATGCTCTTCACTTTTTGAGAATAAAAACCCCAAACATGTTTGATTGAACTTGAACAAGTAACACTTTTATTTTGGTAAATGAACATGTGCTTGATGTGTTTGGGAGACACTATGGAGTAGGAGAGTATGCTATTTTCCTTTTGGAAAATCAGAAATCTTGACCTCTACTAGCTATCAATTTACTTTTTCTTTCATTTACCTTTAGAGGGCCTGCCAAGAGAGCAATCTTTTGGGAATGACCCAAGTGAGGAACAAGCAAACTTGGCTACTTCCACCCCACTATAATCAAATGCTTCCTTAATCCAAAGAGAGGGAAGACATGGCTATTTTCTATCTCTAATGCTTCTTCACTTGTAGGGCCTCATTGCCTCAATCTTGCTAAGAAAGAACTACATTTGAGTGGGCGCTTGTAGGGCCATTCTTGGTCTTAATCTTGTTTACAAGACTACAAGAGAGATACATTCAACTTGTGTAGGTCTGAGAGGTCTGAATCTTGCATGAAAGACTATACATTTTGTGTTCTTGTAGGGCTATATGCCTTAATTTAGCTTACAAAACTACAAGGGGTAGTCATGAATGGATGAACTTACTAGACACTTTTAGATAGAGGATACCCGATCTACCTCTGAAAGTATCATAACCTTTGTGCAAGGATTGATCCAAGTGGACTTTACCTGGATCACCCCAAGATTTTACACCCAACATATGTATTCCCAAGGATGTTTTAAAGAATGAATGTGGCATGGAGGAGCTTATGCGATTCGAACATTGAGTCTCTTTCCGAAACCCACAATGTGCATAGTCCCGACAAAAGCCAATATCACTTTGTGTGAGGTGAAGGAATGTCAAGCGTGGGAAAATATTGTGATACTAAGCCAATTTGACTTTAGGGTAGAAAGTGTTTGGTTCTTCACTCTATGTGCTTGATGTGTTTTTACACCTTGAAACTGGACATATCCTACAAACAAGAACACTTTGACAACATAAAACAACAAATGTCAAGATTTTTACCTCAAAAATTATACAACATTGTCTGAAATCTTTCACGCACAAGTGACAAACTATTCCAGAATCTTTTGTCATTTCATGCCATTACATTTTCCATATGACAGAGCACCTAGAGGGAAAAAAATCGTATGAGGACTAGTGTATTGTCGTTTGGGAACTCATGAATTGTCGTATGGGGTCTAAGTTGAAATCGGTACAATCTTGAGGTCTTTGTCATTTGGTCACATTCTTGAAACAACAACTATCATACCTTGTCACAGTCTTTCCCAACTTTCAAATCTGGTGGTGAGATTCATCATTTTCCTTTGTCCTAGCTTCTCACAATTCTCTCGATCATATTGGCTCTTTGCTCTTGGTTACCTATCAACTTCTTCACAAGTGTCATCTAGTAGGTATTTTAGACCTCAAATGTACGATACCTTGTACAAGTTCAACAACCAATCTCTTTCTCCATCAAACAAATCTTTGAAGCTTTGACATTGACTTGACAACTTGATCTTCTAGAGACGTTAGTCACAGATTTTCGTACATGGTCCAAACAAGAAGTCTAAAATTTGATCTCGATTCTAAGGGAAAAGCTACTGACGACTTTGATCAAGACCCACCTTCTTTCTGGAAACCCAAAATAGATTTCAAGATCTTGCAAAAGGACACTTCAGTTCCACAACAGAAAATACCTTTGTTTGACTCATCAACCTTGGTTGCGCACAACACATCAACCATGTCAGCTTACGATTGGGGGTCCCAACATGACCACCAAAGACAACAAACCAGTGCTTCTTCCTCCATAGAAGAGCCCACTTTTGAAGAGATTACGAAGTGCCAAAATGATAAACACTTTCAAAAAATGATGCACACTCTTATGCAATTGGACAAAGATAAGTACTTCATGCACCTTGCATCAACGGGTGTTAATATTCCACCTGATTTTGACATTGAGGGACTCATACAACAAGAAGAGGAGTCACCTATTACTATTCTCAACCAACAACTACAAGACATGAGATGCGAGTTGAGGGAACTAAAGAAAGCAAAGGAACAACCTCCTAGCAAGTACTCATTGGAGTATATATGTCCCTTTCCCTTCGCTAAAAACTTGCACATGCCACCTTTTCCCCCAAATGTTGAAATTCCTAAGTACAAAAAATACAATGGGGAAGGTGATCCTCAAGATTGTGTAAGAGAATTCTGTGCTCTTAGTATGGATTTTATGCATGAGAAGACATATCTAATGCAACTATTCCCGCGAGGTCTCAGTAGCCAAGCCTTGGAATGGTTCACAAAGCTCACACTTGGTATTCAGACATTTAATGAGCTTGTACAGAGGTTCATCTAATACTACTCATACAACATCTACACACAGTTACGATGCTAAATCTATGCAACACTAAGTAACACATTGGCAAACCATTTGTTAAATTCCTCCAGAGGTGGAGAAAGATATTTGCAAGATACCCTAGACAAATACCTGAACTAGAAAAGATTGACATCTTCATCAACAACCTGGTTCCTGAGATGAATTATGCAGTGCAGATGCAAAAACACACCTCTTTTAGTGACTTAGTTGACAAGGCTATGCAAATTGAAGATGTTCTCATAAGAAAAGGGGATCTAACCTTGAACAAAGATGCTAAATCTTCTAACAATGGAAATAACAAGGATAAGATTAAATAATGGAATATGAATCGTAATGTGGTTAACGATGGTGTAGTTGACTCACCCAAGTTTACACCTAATGAGCCAGTATTTAACCTTACTACTAGCATACAGGGTGTCAGGCATAATTCAGTTACTCCCAACACTCCTAAGAACACTAAAGACTCTCAGAAAGATAAGGCATCTTGGATTCCACAACCCAAGAAATTTTTTACTCCTCTTGGAGAACCTTTGGAAGATGCATTGAAAGCATTAGTTGCTGACAAGATCATCACGATTCCTAACTAAAAACCATGGGAACTGAAGGTAAAACCTAAATGATGGAATGAAAATCACTACTGTGAGTTTCATTAGAACAAAATACATTTGACAAATGATTGTAGAAGCTAAAACATGTGATACACGATCTGATCGATAATAAGACCATCACAATTGGTACTCACAGGTCAAACGATGACCATAAAGCCTTCAAGCAATCATTGTCATCTTATGATAAAGGATAATCCTTGAAAGCCCTGAGAACCACTATGAATCACACCTATACCAACACTAACAATGTGATACACATGCTCGAACCCTCTAACAGGTCAATCAATGTCATCATTATTAAGGATAAAGAAACCAATTCTGCCAACGTGGTCACTCGAGGTCAATCTAAGGTCACTCTTAAGGGGGTGGCATCTAAACCTAAGAAAACTATTGCACCAACAGAAAAACCCTCATCATCTAAAAAAGTTACTGCGAACTAAAATCTGGTTGATCAGTTACAATGAACTCTCGCTCATATATCTATCCTAGAATTGCTAAAATTTTCACCATCGCATAAAGAAATCCTTGAGACTGCACTTGTGGAAACTAATGTTTCTAAATACCTTAATGTTGGTCGGTTCTAGACCATGGTAAATTATTTGACATCCCCTCATTATCTATCTTTCTCATAGGAACACTAGTACATTTGAGGTCAAATTCTGACGGCCATTTGTGCAATTTGCAACGCTAATTTGTCAAAATTTTGACACTTGAGTCTGTCGCCATTTTTGCATTGGAAATTGCGACAGAAGACTTACCCATCGGTTTACTGACACCATGTCATGTTGAAAACTTGCACATGACAATGACTTCATTATGGCATTTCCTGCGGTTCATCCATCGGAATTCCGATAACAAGACCTATCGAAAATATACAGTCTATGTTGGAACAAACTTTTGAAAAAATATTTCTGACATTAGTACTGTTGGAATAGCGACAGTTTGCACCGAATTTCCACAGATCTACCTGTTGGTGATATGGCTTTAATGTCGAAGGTGTATGCACCCTAAAATGGTCACCTAGACTTTGGGCCCTATTTATCATTTTATCAATTTATCAATTTCCTAAATCAATGCTTTGCGATATTTTCAATTCAAATCAATTTCCTTGATCAAATTGTAATTAATTCAATTATTCAATTATTTTAATATTTCCTAAGGTTTGATCATTTTTATTTAATTAAAAGGTTTAATCTCCCTTTTAATTAAATAAAATTCCTCTTATTTAATTAAAAGATTTAATCTCCCTTTTAATTAAATAAAATTTCTCTTATTTAATTAAAAGATTTAATCTCCCTTTTAATTAAAATCCTCTTATTTAATTAAATTAAATTCCTCCCATTTAATTAAATAAAATTCTTCTAATTTATTTAATTGAAAGAAAACCCCTCTTTTAATTAAATAAATAAAAATCCCCACTTAAAGCACTTTATTTG
>MU225994.1:5435175-5461199 GCA_018584345.1 Thuja plicata
GCATATAGCTGCATTTAGAGATTGCATGATGCATTTTTGAAAGAAAAACATAAGGATTTGAGCTCAAACTCCTTTATATTTATAATTCATCTAAAATCCAAGTTTATTACTAATACCCATGCTTCCCAAAATCTTTGATCTATTGGGAAAAAAATTGAACTCATATTTTCAATGTGATTAACTTGGTACTTGTGTGTTTACTCTTAAACACACCCCCACTCCTTCGCCTTCTTCTACTCCATTCTTTATTGCCCTAACCGCTTCCTGCAAGTGATACATTATTTCGACTGAGGGATTTATTCCTTTTCCTTCAATTTCATTCCCCAGGGGGCATGATCACACTATCATCATTTAAATTTTTGCTCGAAACAACATTAAAATAACTTCGTTATCAAACAAACTAGGGGCATGACAGTTTCCTTGACTAAGTTAGAACTGTTGGATAGAAAGCTTTGGTTCTCATGAGCTGATATCTTGTGTTTCCTCTTTTTTAGAAGATTTTTATTAAAGCTACTGGTAGCTTCATACTGACTTTTTGAACGACAACCAAGTTTAGAATCAGTATTATCAATTTTTGGACGACAACCAAGTTCAAAATTGGTATTTTTAAAATCTTTTATTGATCTTTGACGACAACCAAGTTCAAAATAAATTCTACTAGTTTTGTTCAAACAAGTGCGAGACTGATCTCATCAACATTTTGTTCGACAACCAAGAACGGGATTCTCAATCTTTGTGAAGTCAAAATTGAAAACTTTCTTTGAATCAATGCGCCGCTCGTACATCAATTCAAAGAGGGGAAAATGTAACCACCTAAATTTGGTCTGTTCTAACTATGGACCCTATTTTCCCTAAGTGTGATCATACCCTTGATTATGTCTAAACGACCCTGTTACTTCTTGGCATAATTCTTCAAATCAATTTAATGTCCTAGGTGATTTTTATCACTGAATTATATTAACTATTATAGCCATACAATTCAAATCAATTCAAACCAATTAAATAAATACCAAATTCAAACATGGCTATAGTATTTAATTATAAAGGAATTAAATAAATCTCTAAATCAATTACCCACTTGCAAAATAACCCCTTCCCCTAGCCTATTTAATTTAATTAAAATGGCTATAGTCCCCTAATTATTGAAAAGCAATTAAATTGTTTAAAAAATTAGTTTCATATTTTTAAATGAATTAAATGAGTTTAATTCATTTATTAATATTCTCCTAAACCCCAACCTAACCTATCTCAACCACTTCTATCCCGGGTTCTAACCCTTCTCAACCCATTCACCCTTGCTAATCTAATCCTAAATCCTAATTCTATCCTAACCCAGCTCCTAATGTTGTCACATTCCATTAAGGAATGATTAACAACTCCACCCACTTGAGAAAGTCATGGAATATCAAGATGCCTTTCTCAAGGTCCACCTTCTCAAGATTGACCCTTAACCCTTCCCATGCTCCTTTAATGCCTTCATTAATGCCTTATTAATGAGAAGACCTTAAGCCTATGTCTCTCCCATGCCTTGTTAATGCCTTGGGCATTAATGCTTCTTACACCTCCATTAATGAGTCTCCCAATTCATTAATTCACCTTGTCCCCCCCCCCCCTCTCTCTCTCTCTCTCTCTCTCTCTCCCATTCTTCTATAAATAGAAGCCATTTTTGAGAGCAAATGAGCCTTCACCTTAGATCAAAAATACATTGTTATGCTGTTGGATTAATCCTAGACTAGTATTTCCATTCTTATTTCTTGCTTTTCCATTGTTATTATTCACATGCTTAGAGCTAGAATGCTTGTTTATCCTCTTTTTAGCTTGTTTTAAACTAAAAATCCTTCATGCTAGGTTGTATTCGTCACTGATTGTAGCATATTCTGAGGGCTAATATGTTACCAATCACACTCCTCTTAGTTAGAAGGCAATAGGTCGATATTAGGTGGTTTTTCATGCTTGTCTAACCATTTCGTGCTAATACAATGACTTATTGAGTGTTTGTGTCTTTCTTAACAGGTTCCCATGGTGGGCGCTAGAGATGTGTGTGTGTGTGTATTTGGGAAGCTGTTAAGAAAGACACAAACACTCAATAAGTCATTGCATTAGCATGAAATGGTTAGACAAGCATGAAAAACCACCTAATATCGACCTATTGCCTTCTAACTAAGAGAAGTGTAATTGGTAACATATTAGCCCTCAAAATATGCTACAATCAGTGACGAATACAACCTAGCATGAAGAATTTTTAGTTTAAAACAAGCTAAAAAGAGGATAAACAAGCATTCTAGCTCTAAGCATGTGAATAATAACAATGGAAAAACATGAAATAAGAATGGAAATACTAGTCTAGGATTAATCCAACAACATAGCAATGTATTTTTGATCTAAGGTGAAGGCTCATTTGCTCTCAAAAATGGCTTCTATTGATAGAAAAATGGGAGAGAGAGAGAGGGGGGACAAGGTGAATTAATAAGTTGGGAGACTCATTAATGGAGGTGTAAGAAGCATTAATGCCCAAGGCATTAATAAGGCATGGGAGAGACATAGTCTTAAGGTCTTGTCATTAATAAGGCATTAATGAAGGCATTAAAGGAGCATGGGAAGGGTTAAGGGTCAAGCTTGAGAAGGTGGACCTTGAGATTCCATGACTTTCTCAAGTGGGTGGAGTTGTTAATCATTCCTTAATGGAATGTGACAACATTAGGAGGTGGGTTAGGATAGAATTAGGGTTTAGGATTTGATTAGCAAGGGTGAATGGGTTGAGAAGGGTTAGAACCCAGGGTAGAAGTGGTTGAGATAGGTTAGGTTGGGGTTTAGGAGAATATTAATAAATGAATTAAACTTATTTAATTTATTTAAAAATAGGAAACTAATTATTTAAACAATTTAATTGCTTTTCAATAATTAGGGGACTATAGCCATTTTAATTAAATTAAATAGGCTAGGGGAAATGGTTATTTTGCAAGTGGGTAATTGATTTAGGGATTTATTTAATTTCTTTATAATTAAATACTATAGCCATGTTTGAATTTGGTATTGATTTAATTGGTTTGAATTGATTTGAATTGTATGGCTATAATAATTAATATAATTGAGTGATAAAAATCACCTAGGACATTAAATTGATTTGAAGAATTATGCCAAGCAGTAACAGGGTCGTTTGGACATAATCAAGGGTATGATCACACTTAGGGAAAATAGGGTCCATAGTTAGAACATACCAAATTTAGGTGGTTACAATTAGTCATACACATATCAACATAGACTTCAAGAGCTGAAGAGACAAAGTTTATGCAGTCGGTAAAAGATAAAATTTCTATATACACCGAGTGACAGTAAAAATTGACAGAAAGTGCACACTGACAGGCAGTGAACACCGAGCAGTTAACAATGTATACCGAGCACCGCAGTAACCGAGCAAGAGATATTTATCAAGCATAACTAAAGTTATCACCGAACACAACTAGATTCAATGACCAACCTAACTGAAGTTGATCACTGATCAGAACTGAAGATAAAGAACAACAAAAACACTTAGCTAGTAGGAGCTATATTTAAATTGACTAATTGATTGCTTTATTATTAACGATTTACTTGAACTAAAGAAAAAAGGGAGATTTAAAGAACATTTTATTCCCAGCTATCATGGAGAGATTTGCGAGATAAAATTGAAGGAGATATTTACAAATTAAAGCAAGCATGGAGAGATTTACGGATCAAGAAGTGATCTATGAAAAAAACAAGGAAGATTGAAATGGCTAAATCATGTCTATATAAAGAGACAAGGAATTCATTATGAAAGAGAGGAATGCTGAATATAATTCTAGTGAAGATTGAATTATTCATGCATATATGATCATACAGGCTGAAGGACAGAGCCAAGGAATTCTACAGACACTAAGCAACATAGGATAAAGCATTCACCAAGAAGAACAGAGAAAGGAGAGAAAAGGAATTGAAGAACATATTGATTAGAGAGGTATTATGGGACTAATAATAGATCTAAAAATTTGTAAGTTAAAGTTGTATTATTAAACATATCATTTATTATTTCATCTTAACCATTGATCTAGAAAATCTCTTAACCGAGTGGGATTTAACCATCCTTAATGTATTGAGATACTCAAGAGTATAAAAAGGTTTTCTTGTTGACAACATAGTGAATGCTAGGTCAAAAGACAAACTGTTAGTTTTAAATACTCTAACAAGGTCACACTTAATAGTGTGTTTGTAACCTTTAACAGGGTTGGCTCTTCACTGAGCTCATTTCAGAAGAGTGAAAATTTTGGGTTACCTGTCCCAAGTGGTTTTTCCCTTAACAGGGTTTCCACGTTAAAAATTCATGTGTCAAATGTGTATTTATTTCATTGCATTGATAGTTTAATTTACACATTACTAAAACTAGATTGGTCGGTAAACACTAAGTTTAATTGTTGCTACTCGCTAAAAGATAGAAAAAATAAACAATATATCTTACCGAGCAGTATATATTTTCTAAAGTTATTTAAGGCATTCATCTTGATGGACTGAAAGATAACTAGAGGGTATTATGTTTGATAAATATATTTTGGTTGGATAATTAGAATTATTTTAAGGCCACTAATTCACCCCCTCCCTCTCAGTTATTATAAAAATTGGTATTAGAGCTTTGGTGCTTGGAAGAAGAGTTTAAAGACTCAAGCTAAAGATCACAAGATGAGTAAAAGGGATGTGCTTAAGTTGAATAAAGAAAAATTTGTATCATGGAAAAGCAGGATAAGACTTCATCTATCAGGTATTGAAAATGATGTCACACAACTCTTGGATACTGAATATGTGGCACCTACTAGACCTCTGACATTTGTTGATCAATTGAGAGAGAAACATGAACACAATTCTATGATGATAGAACTTGCTTCTTCACTATCTGATGTTGAATTTGAAGATGTGAAATCATGCACCACTGCAAAGCAAATGTGGGACAAACTCAAGATAGTACTTGGAGGAGATACAAATGTGCTAAGAGCTAAAGCTAAAATCCTAAGAGGAAAGTTTGATGACCTTTGAATGAAAGAAGGATAGAACATAACTCAGTACAGTGCTATCCATGGAGTAGGAGGAGTACTTGAGGAAGAAACAATTGTAAGTAAAATTCTAAGAACCTTACTATCTGTTTATGCAATTTGAGCATCTGCAGTTCAAGAAATGAGAGGAGTAGAAACTAACAATGTTACTCTTGATAGTTTGATTGGTAGACTTATTTCATTTGAGATGAACAACTATGACAACAGTGTCTTACAACCTATTGAGTCTGCATTCAAATAATCTCCAAAAATAAGCAAATCTAGTCACAAACACACCATGAGAAATAAAAGTGACAGTGATAGTGATGAATAAGAACTTGATGAACTTGAATCACTAATGTATAAAATATTGCATAGAGGTAAAGTAAGATACAAAGGTAAATTACCATTAGTCTTTTTTAATTGCAAAGAAATTGGACATTTTGTTGCTAGATGCCCTAACAAGAGAAAGGATGAAATAAACAATGACAATCTTATGAAAAGAAGTTTGAGAGAAGTGATGACCGAGACTACAGAAGCAACCAACACTCTGACATAAGAGATAACCTAGATTACAAGGACAAAAGCAAGAAGGCTTGTTACCTGGTTGAGAAAAAAGCTGAAAATACTGACACTGAGTCTGGTGAAGATGTTGAGGTAGTATTTATTGCTATGAAGGATGATTTAGATGAAGAAGAAAGGTATGTTGAAACTACACTCATATCTAAAGTTAGTAAAAATGATGTCTGGATTATTGATAGTGGCTGTACTCATCACATGATTGTAGATAAGGAAAATTTTGAAACTTTTGAATATTATAATGGTGGATCAGTTAGGATGGGTAATGACTCACCTTGCCCATTTGAAGGAAAATTAACCATCATGTTGAATAATCTGATTAGATGTGAAAATGTATATTGGGTGAAAGGAATTAACTATAATGTATTGAGTGTTTCATAGATGAACAACATAGGACACCGAGTTGCATTTGCGAACAAAAAGGAAATGATCTATAATGACAAGGGAAAGTTGATCGGTACTAGTGAACAAACAAAAGGTAATCTATTCTATCTTGATGATAATTAGACCACTTATTTATTGGCTAGAAATGAATACATTTGGTTGTGGCATAAAAGGTTATGTCGTGTGAATTTTGACAACATGGTTAAGATAAGTAAGAAAAGAAGAGTAAGAGGCTTACCAAGTATGTCAAAGCCCGACCATGTTATGTGCAAGAATTGTCAAAAAAGGAAAAATGACAAAGTCTAGTTTCAAGAGTAAAACCTACACATCTAATACTATTTTAGATTTATTCAATACTGACTTATGTGGACCAATGAGAACAAATAGCTATTGTGGTGATAGATAATTTATTTTATTTGTTGATGACTATTCTAGGATGATGACTGTTATGTTCTTAAAAGACAAATCTGAAGCATTTAAGATGTTCAAATGGTATAAAGCTAAAGTTGAAAAGAAAAGTGGAAAAGAACTCAAATGTTTAAGATCAGATAGAGGAGGAGAATTTAAATATAATGAATTCACTAACTTTTTTAATGAGCATGGAATTACAAGACAGGTTTCTGCACCGAGAACACCACAACAAAATGGGATTGCTGAAAGGAGGAATAGATCAATTATTGATTGTACCAGAACACTAATGATTGAAAAAGGCATCACACAAACATTCTGAGGAGAAGCTATAAGTATTGTTATTTATACACTTAACCAAGTTCAATTGAAGAAAGACACCAATAAGACACCTTATGAGATATGGTATGGATATACACCAAATGTGAGTTACTTTAGGATTTTTGGAAGTCAATGTTATATATTGAAATATGATAGAAATGGGAAACTTGACTCTAAAAGTGATGAATGAATATTTCTAGGATATTCTACAAAAAGCAAAGCTTATAAATGTCTGAACAAATCTTCTAAAAAAATAATTGAAAGTGCAAATGTTAAAGTGGATGAATTTGGTGAGAAAAATGATGAGGAAAGCATAAAGGAACCAGAAGATTACAACAGATTTGTCTACATTGAAGAACCTAACACCTTGCCTGAGCGAAAAAACAATGCAACTGAGCATTAGGCTACACACACCGAGAATTAGGAAAATGCTCAATATGCTGAACCGAGTGATAATGAAGATCACACTGATGATCAAAATGAGGATCAAAATGAAGAACAAAGATCTAAACCTGTACTTGCCAAATATGTTAGAAGAAACCATCCATAGGACCAAATCATTGGAGACAAAAGAGTTGGAATGAGAACAAGAAGTAAGTCTCTTAACACTAGATGTTTGATTTGTGATTTTGAGCCTAAATATGTTAATACTACACTTGAAAATCAAGAATGGGCACGTGCAATGAATGAAGAGATTGAATAGATTGAGAAGAACAAAACATGGACATTAGTACCTAGACCAAGTGACAAAAATGTCATTGGTACCAAATGGATATTAAAAAACAAACTGAATGAGAATGGAGAAATCACAAGAAATAAAGCAAGACTGGTATGTAAAAGGTATGCACAAGAAGAAGGTATTGACTATGGAGAAACCTTTTCACCCGTTGCTAGACTAGAAGGAGTAAGAATTATGGTTGCTTATGCTGCTTTCAAAGCATTCAAAGTATATCAAATGGATGTTAAATTTGCATTTCTGAATGGAATACTATAAGAAGAGGTATACATTGAACAACATGAAGGGTTTGTTGATCCTAACAAGATGAACATGGTTTGTAGACTACACTAAGCCTTGTATGGATGAAAATAAGCACCGAGAGAATGGTATGAAAGACTTCACTCTTGTCTCATTAGTATTGGATTTGTTAGAACAAGTGACAACAATAATCTATATTTGAAAGCAGAAAATAATTTGAGATGTCAATGTTTGGAGAGATCAAATTTTTTCTTGGTCTACAGATTCTACAATAGGATGAAGACATCTACATCACACAATCCAAATACATCAAAGAAGTGTTGAAGATATTCAAGATGGATGACTCCAAACCATTTGGAACACCTATGACAACTGGGTGCAAATTGAGAAAGGAAGACAAGTAAATCAAGGTAAATTAAACCTTATACAAATCTATGATTGGAAAACTAATATATGTTGTACATATTAGACCAGATATAGCACATGTAGTTGTTATAGTTGCAAGATTCTCTGCTAATCCCAAGGAATCACACATGACTAATGTCAAAAGAATTCTAAGATATCTAAAGAATACCAAAGACTATGGCTTGTGGTATAATAAAGAAGGAAAATTTGAGCTACAAGTTTATACCGATGCTGATTGGGCTAGAAACATAGATGATAGAAAGATCACAACATGAGAAGCATTCTTTATAGGTGATAGACTTGTCACATGGATAATTAAAAAGAAAGGATGCATATCACAATCAACTGTAGAAGCAGAATATGTAGCTGCTGCTACAAATTTCTCTAACATTGTTGTTAGTAATAACTGAGACGGGGGGGGTGAATCAATGGCCTCAAAAATTAATCCTTAAATCAACCCTTTAAAATTATAACCACAAATTATGTCTCAAGTTATCTTTAGTCCTACAAAATGAATACCATGAAATACTTATATCAATTTACTACTTGTCGATTTGCTTTGTTAAACCTTCTTTTGTATGTTTACTGATAAGCAGTCATCTATTTACCGAAACACAGTAAATATGCAGAGTATACCGATCAATCCATAATTAACTATGTAAGATAAAAAATAGTAAAGGAATGAATCATACACACATAAAACATGGATTTTCAACATGGAAACCCTGTTAAGGGAAAAAAAACTGGGACCGGTACCCCAAATTTTCACTCTTCTAAACTGAGCCCTATTAAGAGTCAACCCTATTAAAGGTTACAAACACACTGTTAGGTGTGAGCTTGTTAGAGGATTTAGAAATAGTTTGTCAACTAGTATCTGGCATCTAATGCTACCATCCTTGATCAAACACTCACTTGGCCTATCCATAGGTATCGGGCATATCCAATGCTACTTTTGTGATCAAACTTATTGATACTCCTTGGCATGTATCTCAATTGAAGAAAACTTTTAAGTCCTGCTCGGTTAAGAGGATTTTATGCTTCAATGGTTAAACTGAAACACTAATGATATGTTCATACATACAACTCAATTGTATATTTTTAGATCTATTGTAGTTCCATTACTTCACTGATCAATATAATCAAATATATACCTTTGCTCCACACTTGTTATGTTCTGTGATGTTGTCTCACTGTTCGTCGGTGTCTGCAGAGTCTATCTCTTTCCTCAGCTTGTTGATCAGGACTGAATGAAGACTTTATTCTCCTTTAAATTTTCTTTAGAATCTCTCCTCTTCTCTTGTTCACCCCACTCAATTCATAAAGAATTGGGTTTGTCTCTATATAGACATTATTTCCTCTTTTCTTGGCTTTCTTTTTTTTTGGCGTGTTCCACAATTCGTGCCAATAGATTTAAAGAAAAATCCAGTTTTATCTCAAAGAGATCTTCTTGCCAACTGAAAAAATCAAATTTAAATCAATTATTTATCTCCGGCTTTATCTGGATGTTTAAAATAATGATAAGTATCTGTTAATTCTATCTTTAGCTTCTTGAGAACTAAGCATTTTGTCATTTTATGAACTCTATGTTCTGTTGGTCAACACTTCAGTTAGTCATCGGTGATAAATGACTGTTTCATCGGTGTGACTTCAGTTGTCATCGGGATCTCTATCCTTGTCTTCTCCATCAAGTAACACTGGAATTCTGTCCATCGGGTTACATTGTGTTTTATTCATCGGGAAACAATGTAACTCTACTTGTCGGTAATGTTGTGCATTAGCTCATCGGGTAACACTGTGACTTTGCTCTTTTACTTTTACCGTCGGTGTGCACTTTGTCGGTGTATATAGTCACTTAGTGAATACTTGACTTATATGCATTGCTAAAAGCATAGTCTTGATTCATGAGTTCTTTGAAGTCTTTGGCAGTGTTTCCATGACCATACAAATTATATCAAGTTGACATCAATGACAATACAATACATGAACTGATTTAATGCCTTGCATGATCATCAACTTAATACCTTCAAACATTCAATCAGTTACATGTCATCAATCTCTCCCTTTGGCATTGATGGCAACATACTACATTATCATACTATACTATTGCTAATACAATATGAAATGTATAGTTTCATCAAGCTTTCCTAATGTAACTCATACAAATGTCTGGCTATTAATAAGCTTAAATAGCTTTGATTTGATTCTTGCAACTTTCACTTTATCTTCTATCCCTTCACTGGATAGATGTAGAATCTTTCTTTCTCTGATGTGATGTGTTCTCCTTCTATGTCAAACTCTCTCCCTTTGACTGTTCTTCTCTTTTGTCAGTAATTCTCTTCTTTTGTGTGTACTCTCCCTTTGTGACTTCTTCTCTCCCTTCGGATATTGTGATGAATATGATCTCTCCCTGAGTTGATAATGGATATAATCTCTGTATGATAATGAGATATCTCTCTGCCTTTGAGAGCAATGCCAAACATCTTTTCAGACAAATATTTTACAGTGATGTCAAGTGGATCCTTTCTATCCATAATATATTCCTTGAATTTCCCATTCCATCGGTAACAACTTTGGTGTTCGGTTTAGATAAATACCTTGCTATGTATGGATTTATCTTTGAAGTTCATCTCTTTGCTTGCATCAACATGAATGATATTCTGATAATATGTAGGTTGATACAACATTTTAGTCAGCTTACTGATCATTAGACAAGGGTCCGACCCCTAGTATCTTTCTCAAGTACTCAAATGCATCCTTGGGTAGTGGCTTGGTGAAGATATCGGCCAACTGTTCCTTTGATTGCACATACTCAAGTATCACCTCCTTTGCCTGGACTTGTTCTCTTAAATAATGATACTTGATGGCAATATGCTTTGTTTTAGCATGCATTACTGGATTCTTGGAAATGTTTATTGCACTGGTATTATCACAGTAGATAATTACTGGTTCTAAAAATTTCATATGCATACCTTCTAGTAATTGTTTGATCCATGCAATATTTGAGCAGTTTGTAGCAGCAACAACATACTCTGCCTCTGCAGTAGATTGTGAGATGCATCCTTGCTTCTTGTTGATCCATGTGACAAGTCTGTCACCCATAAAGAATGATCCTCCAGTTGTGTTCTTCCAGTCATCAAGATTTCCAGCCCAATCAATGTCGATAAAGACCTTAAGTTCAAATTTTCCTTCTCTTCTATACCATAAGCCATATTCCTTAGCATTATTTATATATCTTAGAATTATTTTCACAACAGTCATATGTGATTCTCTAGGATTAGTAGAAAATCTAGCAACTATTCCTATTGCATGTGCAATATCTGGTCTAGTGTGTACAACATACATGAGTTTTCCAATCATTGATCTATACAAAGTCTGATTTACCTCTGATGACTTGTCCTCCTTTGTCAGCTTACATCCAGTTACCATTAGTGTTCGAACTGGTTTGGATTCTTCCATCTTGAATATTTTTAGTACTTCTTTGATGTACTTGGATTGTGTAATGAAAATAGCTTCATCTTGTTGCATGATCTACATACCAAGAAAGCACTTGATCTCTCCAAACATAGACATCTCAAACTGTTTGCTCATCTCATTTATAAATGATTTGCATAGCATATCATTGCCTCCAAATATGATGTCATCAACAAATATCTCAGCAATCAAAATGTTAGCATCAGTATCTTCCTTTAAATAAAGATTACTATTTTCACTATTTCTTATAAATCCAATACTTATAAGATAGGAATGAAGTCTTTCATACCAGGCTCAGGGTGCCTATTTCAATCCATACAAGGCTTTTTGTAGCCTACATACCATGTTCCTCTTGCCTAGATCAACAAACCCTTCTAGTTTCTCAATGTACGCCTCTTCCTCAAGTATTCTATTTAGGAATGTAGACTTGATATCCATTTGGTATATCTTGAATCCTTTATATGTAGCATAACCAAGTAATATTCTTACTCCTTCTAGCCTAGCAATGGGTGCAAATGTCTCTCCATAGTTAATTCTTTCTTCTTGTGCATACCCCTTATATACTAGTCTTGCTTTATTTCTTGTGACCTCTCCATTCTCATTCAGCTTATTCCTAAATATCCATTTTGTATCGATGACGTTTTTGTCATCTGGTCTTGGTACAAGTGTCCATGTCTTTTTTTCTCTATCTGCTCAATTTCCTCATTCATAGAACTTATGCATTCATCATTATCTAGTGCAACATTGATAGATTTGGGCTCATAATCACAAATAAGACATCTTGTATTCATAGACTTACTTCTGGTTCTCATACCAGCCTTCTTGTCTCCAATGATTTGGTTCTATAGATGGTTCCTTCTGACATATCTTGCCAGTACAAGTTCAGCTCTTTGTCTATCAGCTTGATCATCATTTTGTTCTTCATTCTGTTCTCCATCACTCTGTGCATCATTTTGAGCAATATTCTGATCATCAATATTTGCAGCCTGATGCTCGAGTGCAATGATTTGTTTCTTAGGAGATCTACATTGTTGGTTAGGTAGAGTGTTAGGTTCCTCATTGTAAGTAAACCTATTGTAGTCCTCTGGTTCTTTAGTGCTTTCCTTTTCATTCTTCTCTACAAATTCATTTATCTTTACAATTGCACTTTCAACAATTTTGTTAGAGGCTTTATTTAGACATTTGTAAGCCTTGCTCTTGGTAGAATACCCTAGAAAGATTCTTTCATCACTCTTGGAGTCAAGTTTTCTATTTCTATCATCTTTTAAGATATAACATTGACTGCCAAAATTTTTGAAATAACTTACATTGGGTGTGTATCCATACCATAGCTCATAAGGTGTCTGTTTGGTGTCTTTCTTTAATTGTACTTTGTTCAATGTGTAAACAATAGTACTGACAGCTTCTCTCCAAAAAATTTGGGTGATTCCTTTCTCTATCATCAGTGTCCTTGCACAATCAACTATGGATCTATTCCTTCTTTTAGCAATACCATTTTGTTGTGGTTTTCTCGGTGCAGAGACCCGTCTTTTGATTCCATGCTCATTACAAAAGTTAGTGAATTCATCTGAAATAAATTCCCCTCCACTATATGATCTTAAGAATTTTAATTCCTTACCACTTTTCTTCTCAACCATTGCTTTGTACCATTTGAACATCTTAAATGCTTCTGATTTATTTTTTAGAAACATGGTTGTCATCATTCTAGAGTAATTATCAACAAATAGAATAAAGTATCTATCTCCATAATAACTCTTTGTCCTCATAGGTCCTCATAAATCAGTATAGACTAATTCTAGAATTGCATCAGATGTATGGATTTTGCTTTTAAATTTGGACTTTGTCATTTTACCTTTTTGACAATTTTTACACATGATGTTGTCGGGCTTGGTCATCATCGGTAAGCCTCTGACATTTCTCTTTTTGCTAATCTTTATCATGTTGTCAAAGTTCACATGACACAATCTCTTGTGCCACAACCGTATGTCTTCATTTTTAGCAATCAAACAAGTGGCGTCAGTATCATTCAGATAGAACAAGTTACTTTTTGTTTGCTCACCGGTACCAATTAGATTTCCTAATTTATTGAAGATCTTTGCCTTCTTATTTTCAAATGCTACTTCATGACTTGAATTATTCAACTGAGAAACACTCAATAGATTATAATTCAATTCCATTACCCAATAAACATTTTCACATTTTATCTGGTTATTCAACATTATGGTTCCTCTACCTTCAATTGGACAAGGTGTGTCATTACCCATTCTTACTGAACCACCTTTGTAGTATTCAAAAGTCTCAAACTTTTTCTTATGGTCATATGGTGAGTGCGGAGAGATATTTCTAAATACCTTTCTTCATCATCATCTGAATCATCTTTTACTGCTACAAACACCATCTCAATGTTTTCTTCAGATTCGGTGTCAGTGTCTTTGCATTTTTCTAGGTAACTAGCCTTGTTTCCTTTGTCCTTTTAGTCTTGTGTATCTCTTCTTTCTGATTGTCAGTAGCTTCTGTAATCACCTCTTTCAAACTTCTTTTCAAATGATCTTTTGTTAATTCTGTCATCTTTTCTTCTGTTAGTACATCTTGCAAAAAAGTGTCCAATCTCTTTGCAATTAAAACAAACAAGTGGTAATCTACCTTTGTATTTACCTTTGCCTCTCTGCATTCTTCTAGTCATAAGTGCTTCAATCTCATCAAGATCATCTTCTTCACTTTCACTATGACTATATTTTCTCATAGTGTTTTTATGACTTGATTTACTTATTCTCATAGAAGTTTTGAATGCAAACTCTATATTTGGTAAGACACTATTATCAAAATTGTTTATCTCAAATGAAATCAGTCTCCCAATCAAACTGTCTAGAGTAACATTTCTATTTGCTACTGCTCTCATTTCTTGAATGGCGGATACTCTAATAGCATAAGTAGGCAGTAAGGTTCTTATAATTTTACTTACCAATGTATCTTCTTCTAGTACACCTCCAACTCCTTGGATAGCATTGACTACCTCTTTGATTCTTGTGTTGTACTGTGTGATGTTTTCACCTTGTTTCATTTTGAGATCATCAAACTTTCCTCTAAGACTTTCTTCCTTGGCTCTCAAAAAATTCTTGTAACCACCATGTACAAGCTTCAATTTGTCCCACATCTGCTTTGCAGTTTTGAAGGTTTTGACATCTTCAAATTCAACAATAGAGAGTGGGAAGCAAGCTTTATAATCATGCAATTGTGCTCATGCTTCTCTCTCAAATTTTCAACTATCGGTGAGCCTATGGGAAACACATTTTTAGTATCTAAGTATTGAGTAACATCATTACCAATACCTGATAAGTGGAGTTTTATTCTGCTCTGCCATGAAGCAAAATTATCTTTGTTCAGCTTGGGCACATCTCGTCTATTCATCTTGTGATCTTTAGCTTAGGTCTTGAAACCTTCCTTTCTAAGCACACAAGCTCTGATACCAATTGTTAGTAATAAATGAGAGGGAGGGGTGAATCAGTGGCCTCAAAAATTAATCCTTAAATCAACCCTTTAAACTTATAACCACAAATTATGTCTCAAGTTATCTTCAGTCCTACAAGATGAATGCCATGAAATACTTATATCAATTTACTACTTGCCGGTTTGCTTTGTTAAACCTTCTTCTGTATGTTTACCGATAAGCAATCATCTATTTACTGAAACATAGTAAATATGCAGAGTATATCGACCAATCTAGAATTAACTATGTAAGATACAAAATAATAAAGAAATGAATCATACACACATAACACATAGATTTTTAACGTTTTAAACCCTGTTAAGGGAAAAACCACTGGGACCAGTACCCTAAATTTTTACTCTTCTAAAGTGAGCCCTGTTAAGAGCCAACCATGTTAAAGGTTACAAACACACTATTAGGTGTGACCTTGTTAGAGGATTTATAAATAGTTTGTCAACTAGTATCTGGCATCTAATGCTACCATCCTTGATCAAACACTCACTTGGCCTGTCAATAGGTATTGGGCATATCCAATGCTACTTTTGTGATCAAACTTTTTGATACTCCTTGGGATGTATCTCAATTGAAAAAGACTTTTAAGTCCTGCTCGGTTAAGAGGCTTTTATGCTTCAATGGTTAAACTGAAATACTAATGATCTGTTCATACATACAACTCAATTATATATTTTCAGATCTATTATAGGTCCATTACTTCACTGATCAATATAATCAAATATATACCTGTTGACGGGACTTTGGTGACAGGGTCTGCTAGCAGATGTAAGTTGTCACCGGGTACCGGGGTACCAGCCAACTTCGCCTGCAAAGGTTATCTAGGGAAATGAGATTGCCCAGGCCTCCAAGCACCTAAGGGTTGGGTCTTGACTGTGTGGGGCTCAGTTGGGAGATGTGACTGTATTCGAGGGGGATAGCTACTTTCTTCAACTCGTTCTCTCAGGAGATTCAGGAAGGTGAGGTTTCTCCAAGCATTCTTATGCTTAGAAAATAAATTGAAAAAGATCCTGCAGGGTTAGAAGTATTTCATCTACCTATAGTTATGTTTAAACATTCAATACATCAATAATGATCTGATATGCTACACTAAATACCAAAGAAATACACACCCATCAGTTCATATTTGATCAATAGCAAGGGAAAGGAGGTCGTTAATCTACTTAAAGTATCAAAGTAGAAGACATGAAGAACATCAAACATAAAATACCATTAACTTAGAAGATAAAGTGCCAACAACGTCATTGCAAGAACTCTCTCTTCTTCATTAACATTCCTTCTAGAAAGCACTGGTGCATGGTACAATGACGGCTCCAAGGGAGCATCTAACTACTAAAAGCTTAAAGACCAAGGAGCATTGAGCTCTGCAACTGAAATGAAAATACTGCTTCTCTATTATTATGGTCTGTAAAATCATCAATTTTTCTGACCCTTGGAATAGGGCTGGACTTGCTATTTATACACATTTCTCTTCTAACCCTAACCCTAACCCTATTTTACATTTTGCCAAAAAAACATAATATCCGGTGGTCAGTACTACCTGCACCACTTTACAAAAGACCTCGAGACGGAGAAGGTCTGACATGTCAGAAGAATAAGACAAGAAGATGGAGTGGAATAATTGGCCTCGAGAAGAGAGCTGAGAAAGAGAAGGAAGAAATTTGATCCCCCAGGGATCAAGACTACATGCCTCATAAATGAGAAAAGTAGTGTCCTATCTCCAATGTGCCAGTGTATGTCTGAAGCAGCACCTCGAGAAGACCATCTGTCAGAAAGCCCCTCATTGACCCGACATGCCTTGGTGTAGCTATCTACTCCCTGAAAACCTTTAGTAACTGCTTTGAAAGTGACCGGTTGGCCTTGGGGACCGGGACGCAAATCACCGAAAGAATACAAGAATGTAGGATCTGGGACTCTGAGATCCAAGAACTTACGTTTTGAAAGAATAAAGAATACAAAATGTTTGGGTTTTCCCTGGCCTCCAGAGAGACTTTATTGTTTCTTATTGTCATTGAAGGTCTGGAGGAGAAGGGAGATTCCATCTTCATCAATTTTGTTAAGGCCAGCCTACCGGTACTTAGCCACCTCAATCTGTTCTCCCAGGTCCAGAACATTTCCTTTAAACTCATCGGCCATCTTTGCCGCATCATGGCCACTAAGTACCATACGAGTTATTCTTGTCATTTGGGCACCATCTACTCCCTCTGGGGATTGATATCTTGATTCCATTAGCTCATCAAACTTCCCCAGGATGTACTCCTCCGGTGTACAAGTGTCTGTGTTGAATGGATCAGCTCCGGAGACCTTCATAACAAAAGACTTGTATAAATTAAAAGAATATTGTATTGCATTGATTTTCTCCCACAGAGTCCCCACCAGTTGCTTGATTACCCCCAATGTGAGGTCAAGTCTAGTGTGTTGGGTCTTCACAAAATCAAATGACTCTTCCCCCAAAATTCTAGATTCGGAGACAATCTCCTCCCCGATGCCGAGGAGTTCCTCTAGCTCCACCTTCCACGCCTCGTAATTTTTGATATCCCCCTCCCATATGTTGATGATGTTCTCAGCCTGGTGTAATACATGGAAAGCTACATATAAGTCTGGGAGGGTGGATATCAGGAAATGCTGGGTATTTCCCACTTGTAGGGTGACCCATTCATCGACTGCTTGGGCTTTCTTCTTCATCGCCCATAGTGAATCTACATCACTTTAAGGAAGTGGTATATCTAATGTAGAGGCCCGCAGAGGAATAACGCTGATAGGCCGAGCCAGCTCAGTTAGCAACCCCATGAGGTTTGTAATTTTCTCCTTCTCCGCCTTGAGCCTTTGGGCCTCTTTTTCATAACGGGCCTCTACTGCCTTAGCCGCTTCTTTTAACAGGTCTACCTCACCCTATTTTCCCCTCTTTCCTAGTGATATCTCTGTGACATTATAATCCCCTGCCTCAGCGGTTTCTTTATCAGTGTCTGGGGGAGGTGTTGCTACCACTGCAACTGTTTCTCACCCCAACCCGGTTCGAAGAGTATTAACCGTCCGGGCTTCCTTGGCCTTTGGTGGGTTCTGAGCCTGGGCCATCATCTCTGCTAAGGAAAGGTGAGCCCAGGGCGTTGCTGGAGGTGCCTTTCTCTTTCTAGTTTCTATTAACGATGGGGGTGGTAGGGGTGGCTTTTTATCCAAAGTATGCTCCTGCAACTTCTCCCCAATCTCTTACTGTGCCCCTTTAGTATTGTGAGCCTCTCCCATCTCCTTTCGTGCATCTTCTTTCTCACCGACAATATTTGCCTTGGTGGTGTCTACATCTATTGCCCCATCTGTGTCCTCAGTGACCTTAGGGTTCTCATTGGTTGCCCCGGGGTTTTCCTCTTCTTGTTGTTCTTTTTCTTCCTATTCTTTTGCTTCCTCAGCCTCTGTTTCTAGGATGTCTTCTTCCATTAGTACATTTTATTGCAATGGGGGAGGTAATGGGCCAAGGTTTAACATTTGGGCCACGGTGATCGCCTGCCCAAATGTCACCCCCGGGAGTGGCGCCTAGAACATGACGGCTGGGGTTATAGTTGTTTTCGTAGGTCTGATTTCCCGAGCTGACGCCATTTTCTCATTTTGCTTTTGTTGGTCCACTCCCGTGTCATGTATCTCCGGTACCTCAGATGAAATTTCTCATTCTGCCTTCTCTTGGGCAATTTCTTGTTCAGGAGCCTCTTCTTGCTCCGGGACTTCAGTCTCTACCTACTCAATGTCCCCCCAGTAAATTCTTGAACTCATCGGTTGTAAATACATCATCAAATTCACCCTGCGGGGGAGGATTGGCTGGGACATCAGCAGGTTTTGGTTCCCCCTCCGGCTCTGGGGAGTCAGAAGAAAGGATTTCAACTTGCGGGATCTGAGGCATCCCTAGCTCCGGTTCCTTTTTGGGCTTTGAGTTAAGCCTCTTCTTTCTCTTAGTGACTAGGGGTGGCCCCGCTTCCCTTAGGACCTGCTCTTCTTTTGGATCTACCCCTGTTGCCTTCACCATTAATGCTACTAGTGAGGGGGAAGAAGGCGGACGGATGGGTTCGGTCATGAGCACCAGAGTTTCCAGCCTCGTGATTAATCTATCTTTCATTTGATGGTAGGCTGCCAGTGATTGTTGTAGTTGCTCTTTTATGGGGACCTCTTGCTCGGTTGAATTCTGCATTATTCCTTTTCCCCTATCTTCCCTCTGCGAGGAAGTTCTGGCTCCCAGAGTTAATTTGGGTACCGGCTGGGCAGCTCTACGGACACTCCTGGGGCACAGCTTCTTAAAATAGGTGTGGCTGCGTTTGACCACATTGCGGGTGAACTTTTCAATGGTGGGCCCCTCCTGGGCATTCCAGTCCACTGGTGGGAGAGCCAACTTATCGATCCCCTTTGCTTTGTATTGGGGATCTATTATGGGTCCGGAGTCTGAGAAATCATCTGGAAATCTCTGGAGCTTTAATATTTCCATCATTCCCATGGTCATCTAAAAATAATGCCAGCTCTGGACCTCCACGTCATCCTGGAAGTCTTCCCAAAAATCTTCTATGCTTTGACGCCTGGGGAAATACTGTCGCAATTTTGCTGTTCGGGTCAAAATTCTTCCACGCCAAGTAGAACTCTGCTAAGTTATAGCTTTTAAGCTCATTGTCTGCTTGTTTGGCCACGGCTAGATTGCATGTGTATTTCCCACAAGTAATTGGGAATGGGATGTTTGTCACCTTCTTCAATGCATAAAAGACATGTAGTTCCATTATTTGTTTACACTATTCCAAAATAATTATCTCGTTCCCATAATGCTTGGGTAACAAGTATGGTTTCCCAGAGAAGTCGATTACCCTTATGTATGTATGCTATTAAAATTTTATATAATAATGGCCGTAACTTCGGACCAAATTCATCACCTCTGTGGATAGGTGGTATCCTGCATCCCGGGTAGGTGTGAGCAGGTTGTAATAAATAAAGCGTCATTCACCCGGCAGAAACTAGGGAAACTGGCCTCCCATTGTATTTGTGAGAAATGTTCCAAGGGAGCCTTCTGACCTGGGCAAATCTCAAGTATGCCCTCTATGAGTAACCCATTGGTGCAGGGTCGTTGTTGTGCCAGGGCCTAGAGAACATATGAAGTCATCTAAAACTTCTTCTTTTGAACCACCTGTAGAAACTGGGAATCTACGTGGTTGGAGATGATGGCTGCCCAATCAAAATACTCTCCCTTGGTGGAGATGCCAAGTAGAAAATAGTACATCCATGGTGTGAATTCTTAGGAATGGGGTTGCCCGAAGACCCAGGATAGTGCTATTATCCCCATCTGGATGCTTTCCTTGAATTTAAATTGGGGGAGTTCTAGCTTCATCCTCTTGGGATCCCTCTTTGGGGTCTTGAGCCAGTGGTTGTTCAGGTATATCTGGGCTGCCTGCTCCAACTATTTAAACTGAGCCAAGGCATATGCTCTGGTAACCACAGTTGGCTTGTCAAATTGAGGGATTCCCAAGCTCATCTGGAAGGTATCAAGGTCAAGGGACACCATGGGAGTAGGATACCTGGTGGGTTCCAGGGCTGCAAGCATGATAGCCTAGATAGAAGAGTTGTAATGTGCTACCAGTGTAAGGATTAACTTCGGAGACTGCACTGAGCACAAAAAATAGGCGGCCTTGAGGATTCCAGAATCCTCGACATAGATTGCCAATGGATCCTTGGACTACCGCTGAATGTACATTATTTTTACCAAGGCTTGCATTTTGGCCCACATCTTGACGTTGGTGTCGGTGATGAACTGTACTTTGAAATCAATCTTTGATCCCGTAACAGTGTTTTCTTTCATGTATTTCAAACTAAGGGGCAATTTCTCCAAGGCCCTCTCCATTTTTCATTTCATAGCTGCCCTGGTGACTGTCGTGGAAGGGAGTTCTGGACTCCTTGGTGGTGAAGATGCAAAAGCCTCAGACATGATGGAAGTAAATTGCTCTGGAAACCTACAAGGCAAGGCGACCGTTAGAATGTCAAAAAAAAAACAACACTTCAGGATCCAGAGATCTTACCACCGCAGCGCCTGCTTTCCCTGAAAAGTTAGTTTAGTTCAAAAATCTCAGAAAGATATATATAATGTAAACTTAAGGGAAGTAGCCAATATCCGGGCCCGGGGGTGTCAACACACTTAGAAAAAGCAAGATGTGGGTTAGGTGAGGGCAAGAGGCCCGAAGTCTGGAAAACTAACCGTTAGGGGTTGCGTGCGAAAAGCAAGCTGTTAGGTCCACATGGACATAATGTGGCTATGCAATAAATGAAAGTTATGGTGACGACGGCGGAGTCAACTATCTGAATGCGCGTAAAGACAAGGCCACTTGGGCAACTTTGAATGCATACGTGGGACATAAATGGGACAGTCATCAAGGCAAGTTAATGAGGAGAGAGAAAATTGTTTGGTTGAAATCAGCCGAGAGCCAAATTTCAACTAGGTGGTATTCTGCCTGGAACGATCTCACAGATTTGGGAATGACAGCAGGGAAAGAACGATGAGTTAGCTACAAAACTGGGTGGATATACATGAAATATACACTAAATACATAAATTTATGGTTGAGCAGAAGTGGAACGACTACCCTAAACCACAATGCACAAGAAGATATAGAGCTTACATTATTTACACTACTCTAAACTATGCAGAGGGCGGATGACCCTTTGGCAGAGCCGACCCACCAACGGGTGGCGAACCAGATAAAGAAACGTGAAACAAAACAAAAAAACAACCCAAACAGACACAAAAAAAACCAAACAAGGAAAAGCCAGGAGATGAAGGGAAGCAGAGGAACCAACCTAAAAATCGGAGAAGGGCAAGGGAAGGCAAGGTACCGAACGCACCGAAATAGCTTCTACCTTCGAAGAATCACCACTTCACACCAGAAACCACCTGCAATTGCTTACAATAGCTTGGAAATAGCTCGCACTAAGCTCTGCTCAAATTTTTGTTGTATCGCTCTAAAATTGCTCAAATCGCTTAAGTGTTTTAATCATGGTAATTGTGAAAATGATAGGTGATTTCTATTTATACCCGCGGTAAAAATCAAGTTACCTTCCCTTCCGCAAAATCTGGAACAAGCCGACCTCTGGACTCTGGGCCCGGGGATTCTGCGTGACCATACCCTCTTAAGAAAAGAAGACATCGTGGTGAAGAATCCCAGAGTCCGAAATCTGGATCCTGGACAAAGAATGACAAACTCCTGGACTGGGTCCCAGAGACAAGAGGAACAAAAATAGAAGCAAGACCAACACCATAGGAAAGAAAACCTGGGGAAGGAAAACAAAGAAGCAAAGGAAAAAAAGAGGCAAGGGCCAAAAGCAAAAAAAAAAGTAAAAAAGAAAGTGGGGACCCAACATTTTGCACACAAAATGTAGGGACGAGGATGTAGGGCATAACAAATGGTTACTATCTGGGATGAATGCCTTGCCACATTGGAGAACTACAGAATCTCTGGTTAGCAAAGATGAACAAATTGTTACTCAAGGTATCTTACTTGTAAGGCATGAAACATCTGAGAAAATCCAGCCATACGAGATCCAATCCGTGATCCCTTCATCAGTGGTGAAGTGTTTTCTTTGGAAGGAAGTCAAGACGATGACCTCTGGGAGAAGTAGAGAGGAGGCACTAAGTATATCAAACCCCAAAGTCATCAAATCTGCCTGTCTTTCCTGGAGGCCGGAGTTTCATCCCATCTCTTTTCTTGTTATTTTGTATTTCTTCAGGTGGGAGGGCGATACTTCTTTCACCATCAAGCTTGAGCTTAGCTAAATTCAATGGCGGTACTTCTTTCACCCTTCCACCTTTAATATGTTGAATGGGGCAGGGAAAACTCTGGATTTGGAAAGAACTTTGGAAATTCAGACCTAGGTCAATTAACCAGTGCGACTGATCTACCCTCGGTGTGTCCGATTACTTGTCCCTTCAGAATTTTGATTTAACTGATTACTGGACCCCCAGGGATAAATCTGATGGATATTACTCATAATTTACTTACCAAACTCGCAGTAGAACTCTGGAGACTGGACCGATTCCACCATGTTAACAATAGATTCCTAAGTTCACCATTAAAGACAACATCTTGGAGACCAGATGTTATGCAAAGCATACCAATCCTTTCAAAGGGAGAACAAAATGCCAAAATCCAAAAAGAAGACCAGAAAAGTGAAAATAACCAAACAAAAAGGGCGGTCCTGGACGATAGCCAGCAAGACTATTTACAAGGCAAGGTACCTCCCAACAAGGCACCAGGAAAGAAATATTTACAAGGGAGGGAAATTTACATAAAATACAACTTTGGGCAAACCAACCTTATTTGAAATAATGTTTGAGATACTGTCCATTGACGGGAAATGGGACAAGTTCTCTAGTCATGGTGTTAAGGTGGTAGGTATTTGCCCTGCAGATTTCTAAAATTAAGTATGGTCTAAGCCAGAGCCGTTGGAACTTAGTGTGCTTGCCTTTCTTTTCCCAAGCCTTGTCCCACAGCAGGACCAAGTCCGAAATCTAAAAGGCCTTGTATTGGGCTCTTCAGTCAAACCATCATTTCACCACTGCTTGATGACATGTGAAATATTCCAGAGCTGCATCTTGTTGTTCTTCCATCCACACCAGATTCAGGTGCCAAACCTCTACAATATTATCTCGGTTGCCAAATTCCTACATAAACTACAAAACTGAGATCTATAAGTTGATTGGGAATACTGGGTTTTGACCATAAACTAGGTGGAATGGGGATGTTCTCAGGGTGGCCTCAATTGGAATGCGATCTGCCTAGAGGGTGAATCTCATCTTTTGGTGCCAATCCCAGGGATTTTATTCTAGCAGGTGTTTGATCACTTCAAGCAGATTTTTATTCGTGGATTCAACAACACCGTTCCCCTAGGGGTAATAATTGCTAGAAAAATTCAGAGTGATCTTTCAATTATAGGTCCATTCAAGTAATTGCACTGAAGAAAACACCAGAACATTGTCACATACTATGGCGAAGGGCATTCTGAATCTTGTGACGATGTTTTCTTCAAGGAATTTAATAACTACGTCTGTCGTGTTGTTTTTGCAAGGTATAGCTTCAGACCACCGGGTGCAGAAATTGATTGCAGTAAAGATGTACTGGTGGTTGGCAGATGAGTTGGGGTTGATTTCCCAATGAATTCAAATTCCCATTGGGTGAAGGGCCTAGCCTCGAATACTGGTTGCAAAGGCATTGCCAGGTTACTCTCACGATGTGCCGCAGTTTGGCAAGTGTGGCATCTTCAAACGTGAGTGTAAACATCTTTAAATATACAGGGCCAATAATATTCAGCCTGAAAGATTTGATGGGTGGTGGCATCGGCTGAGCCATGCCTGGTCCCAAACTGCCCGTGGAATTCATCGATCATCTTCACAGCTTGGTCCCTATCAATGCACCAGAGGTGTACTCCCTCATAGTTTTGTCGGTAAAGCGTGGAGTTTTTGATCATGAAGTGAGCACTTTTCATTTGCAGAGCGCGGTATTTATTAGGAGGTAACCCCTCTGGGCATTTGTTGTTTAACAGTAAGTACACCAGATCTGTGTACCACAGGTCTCGAGTGATAGACTCCACCATGTAAGTTTGACATTCTATGTGGGGAGTATTTTCTGCCATCACTCGACTTAGTCCCTGGCTTCAGACCATTTTCATGGGTTGCATTTCTAAGTCATACTCCTGGAGGATGGCCATCCATTTCCCCCATCTTTCACCTAGTTCACTCTGCATCAGCAGAGACTTCACAGCTTGGTCTAGGATGATAGCATGCACCTTGCTCCAGAGAATATAATGCCAGAATTTCTTCACAGTGCGAACAAGAGCGAAGGCCTGCTTTTCCAATGATGAATATTAGACTTTGGCATTTTTAAAGGGGAGCTCATGAAAGCTATGGGTTGTTCTTCCCCTTCAACCTTTTGGGTCAACACTGCTGTGGCAGAATGCAGTGAGCCAAAGGAGTAAATGTAAAATATGAGGGAATAATCTGGACTAGCCAAGACAGGTGCCTCCGTTATCATTTTTTTGATCTGGGTGAATGCCCACTTTGCCTCAGGACTCCACTCAATTTTGGTATCCTTTTTCATCATCTTGTTGAGTGGTTTGACTATCTCAGTGAATTCGGTGATGAACCACCAAACAAAGTTGATCTTTCCAAAGAAGGATCACATCTCCTTCTTGTTGCCAGGCATTTGTAGATTTAGCAGTGCTTCAACTCTCTCAAGGTCAATGGATATACCCTTCTTGGAGACAATATGCCCAAGAAACTTCCCTTTAGTGACCCCAACTATGCACTTTTTGGGGTTGAGGGATATTCCATACCGGCGACACATCTCACAGATTTGGGCGAGGTGGGCAGAATAGTCACGCCTGTCCTTGGAAAAGTGTTAGAGTAATAGTCTATCGGGTTACTAATTTAAATCATTATGATCTAATTAGTAACTTACCTATTTACTCTAGTTTTCTTCAGCTAACCTTAGGGTTTCCCTTTTAGGGTTTCGTGATTCCTTTATAAGGATTCACCTCTTAGTTTATTATTATAGAGTTTTTACATCAGTTTGTAAATCATAGAAACATATCATTAATATATTGTTTTCTTGAGCACATGATGTCTTTGGCTTTTTGGCCTCCATAGCCATGCTTTTTTCTCTTCTGTCTTGCTTCCTTCTCGTAGCAGTTATGCATGCAGGTTTCTTGGGAGGATTTGATGTTTAACAAATCTAATATGGTATCAGAGATTTCCTGCTGGTTGTTGTTCGTGTTTTGTTGAAGCTTTCCAGTCGTAGAGGGTTTCAGAGTCTTTTCAGTGATTTTTGTGGTTTTTTAGGGGCAAGCTTTGGTTATGGTCACTTTGGGCTCAAACGGACATTGCCATTGAGCTCAGAGGACCCCAAAACCCCAAAAATGACATAAAATTCGTCCATTTT
>MU225994.1:5462946-5475643 GCA_018584345.1 Thuja plicata
GAGTTTTTACATCAGTTTGTAAATCATAGAAACATATCATTAATATATTGTTTTCTTGAGCACATGATGTCTCTGGATTTTTGGCCTCCATAGCCATGCTTTTTTCTCTTCTGTCTTGCTTCCTTCTCGTAGCAGTTATGCATGCAGGTTTCTTGGGAGGATTTGATGTTTAGTAAATCTAATAAAAAGATGGTCAAATCATCCATGTAGATGATTATGCACCAGTTCACAAGGCCTTCAAATGCAATGTCCATAGCCTTTTGAAATGTGGCCCCTGCATTAATCAGGCCAAAGGGCATTCTCCTGTATGCAAACGTTCCCCACTTGGTAGTGAACATTGTTTTCTCTCTATCTTCATACTTAACCATGACCTGGTTGTATCCGGAGTACCCATCCAAGAAGGACATCATCTGGGATCCATTCACTATTTTCAATACTTCATCCAACAATGGGAGAGGGTGATTATCTTTCTTGGAGGCTCTATTCAAATTGCGAAAATCTACGCAAAGGCAAATTTCACTGCTCTTATTTCTCATAGGGACCAAATTGGCAACCCACGTAGTGTGCCGGATTGGAAAGATTATCTAGGCTGACAGTAACTTCTCCACCTCTTAACAAATTAGAGGCTCGATCAGTGGGTTGACCGGTCATTGCTTTTGCCGAAAAGGCTTAGCATCAGGTTTTAGGGGGATGGTATGAGTCATAATGGATGTGTCGTATGTTTTCAAATCTTCATATCCCCATGCAACCATGTTTATGTATTCTTGGAGGATCGCAAGAATCTTCTCCTTCTCCTCAGGGGAGCAGGAGGTGCCAATGTGTATCATCTTTTCTTCACCGGGCTGGCCAATGTTTACTTTCTCAAATTTTCCTCCCTCTGAGGAGAATGACATCTTTTCCCGGCCTCGAGGGTCCAAGTCAAAAATACATTCAAGTGCAACCATCCCCTTTGGGATGGTGTTAGTAGGTAAGTCCATGATTCCATCATCTTCATCACCCTGCCCAGTATCATCCTGGTTTCGTTCCTCCACTATCTGGTCTTCAAAGACTCCAACATTGGCCATAAAGGCCAGGATATGCTGATCGTCCTCAAAAACTTGAAAGTGAGTAACATTATCTTGAATGGATGGGGTGGGGATCATCTCAAAGGAAAATCTCTAGAGTCGTGAGCCAGCCATGGGCTCAAGTGTGCTGGTAGAAATGACAAGGGCATCCGGGACATAATTTCATTGTCGGAGAATAAGATCAATGTCGAAGGCATCAAAATATTCAATAAGGCTCCATGCCCGAGTGCGATATGCAGCCAGCCTTTTGTCATGACATGTATACTAACTCTGGACCTGTATGACAATCAACTCTGAATCACCTAGAGCCCGGAGGTGGGTGATTCCTTTCCTTAATGCGAATAGGAGTCCAAGGACCAAAGCCTCATACTTTGTGACATTGTTTGTGCAGTTAAATTGTAGCCTATAGGATGCGAGGAAGGATTTCCCTCACGGGTTGATTAGCTCTACTCCAGCCCCACAACCTTGTTTGGATCGGTACCCATCGAACTTAAGGGTCCATAAGTCGTTGCTTGTAATATGGAGCTAGGGAGATGGAGCAATCTCTGGATTACTTTTGGGAGATTTAGGATCTTCCTCCTGCACTAATTGCGCATGGGTGAGGTTCACCTCCAGAGTGGTTTGGAATTGAGGTCTCTGGGGAAACGGCACCGAAGAAGTGCTTCCAGTAAGAATACTGGGTTATGAGGAATCAGTGGTATGTTCTTTACTCTGAAAGGCGCCGATGTGCCAGGTGGCGACGAAAAAGCAAGGCTCACACTATAACTCTTAATGTTTCTGATAGTGCACCTGGCACCAAGTACCGGACAAGAGTGTAGCGGGGGTTGCTGCGGCACCCTGAGAGTTAACCTTAGCCCTCAATTTTTTTTCTAGGTCCTGGGTTCTCTTCAGAACTATGGGATCATCCCCGGGGGTGAAATTGAATGTTAAGATTTCAAAGGGTCGGTACACCCCAGGGGAAGTCTCAGAGAAGAAGACCTCATTAACCCTCTTGACCTTGGTAAGGGCCTATTTCATCCGGGGCTCACTTTCAACTCGGATCTTGTTTGATTATCCTTCTCAAGGAAGCCATAAGTGGGAGAAGTCGGTTGAAAAGTATCCATTCAAGGAATTAGACCAGTTCTGACTTAATAACATCCCATAAGTCTCTGGGATGTTCACCACTTGGATGTCGATTATGCTAGCTATTTTGGGGTCTTGGATAGGCTGTATCCAGACATTCTTAAATTCTCCTACCATTTTCATAGTAGTTTTATCCAATTAAATCACTGCATCGTTATATGGGGTGGGTCAGAATCTGAGTTTCTTGCATATGGACAAGGGCATGATGTTGCCCGAAGCTCCAGAGTCTACTAGGCAGTTGTATTTGTTTTTTCCTTGGATATTTAAGCCTAGTAGGAAGGGAGGATCTTCATTATTTCCCTAGAAGATATCCGCATTGGCGTCCTCAAAAGAGACAGTCTTGGGCGGGTGATTGACTACCTCCAGTTTTCCCAAGAGCTTCAGAAGAGACTTCTTCTACTCAAGACAGTTTAGCAAAATCTCCATCAAGGTCATGGAGGTGGTGGTTTGTTTTAACGCCTTTGTAATATCAAATCTTCCTCCCAGGAATTGGTGGCTTCTGTCGGCTTGATCCTTTGCTTAGTTAGAGCTAGAACGTTTTGGAGGGATAGTTCGATCAGTTGTGTTGCCCGGGGAGGAGTTTCTTTAGGAGGGGGTGTCGGTGTGTAAACTGGTCCTTTACTAGCCTGGCTCTACATGTTGTAGGGAGCCCGCGGGTTGGTGAAGGCATTGGCCTCAAAGGCCGGGATTGATTCATCAAAGAATCCCTGCAACTCAGATTCTTCTTCATCTTCTTCGGAGGATCCGAAGAAGATGGTCTCACAGGTAAATGCACTGCGAGTCGACTCTTGCACAGGAGGCTCTGGGGGAGTAGCACCATGTGATTGTTGCCTGTCTAGCTGGGAAATCATGATGACTTTCTCCAGTGTGGCACAGTTAACCTCGTTGTGGGAGCCGGTGTCATGCAATCTACACCAATTGGTCATGGGCTGGAAACATGTGACTGGTGTGAAATGTGATGGTCCAGTACCACTTTGATTGGCATTTTGGTTCAGAGGCTGGCCTTCGGTATTCGTATTATTCCATTGCTATTGGTTGGGCCAAGGCCTACTGTTGAAGTTTCTTCCTCTGGCATTGTTATTCCGTTGGTCGGAGAAAACATTCCCCCTTTGGGAGTTGGAATTTTAGGGTGCGTAAGACCCCGCTTTCAGCTGACCCATGTCCACATTCAAGGTGGACAACATTCGCCAAAGGGATTCAACCTTGGCTATCAGCTGAGTATTTGCATCATAATGTGACGGTTGTTGTTGGTTCCCTAGGAAGGCAACAGTATTCACCAGATTCAAGGGTGACAATCCTCCAGCCGTGGATGAGTAAAAGAAGGGCACTTCAAGTGGTTGTGTCTGAGGTTGTTGTGCCTGTTGTGGCTGGTTCCAAGGGAATGCTTCCAGACTCGGTATTGCTTGAGTCTGTGATGGCTAAACATACCGGGCCTGCTGGTCTATCGACGGTGGCAGGGGATTCATTACCATTGCAGGGGAACCTATTTACAGATTGGGGTTATACCCCCTGGCATACACAGTTCCATCAGGGATCATGTTGAAAGGTGTGTTCTGCTCAATCCCGCCTGGGGATTTGTTGAGGCCATAGGAAAACTCCTAGGCTAGGTTGTAAACTTTGCCAAAGTATCCCGGTCACCTGCAGAGGTTGTTCTCTAGAGGAGAGTGGAAACAAAGGGGTCCATCACGTTGAGATAGGTCTGTATGGTTACTTCCGGGGATGGAATGAAAGGGCCCATGCACCGCTTCAAGGCGCGTTGGAACCGATGATTAAATGCTGCAAGGGGTTCATTGTGTTCCTTTCTGATAGAAATGAACTGGCTATGGGACTAGGCTAGGTCCACATGTACGCGGAAGGAAGCCAAGAAGGTGTCCTCCATGTCCTGCCAACTGTTGATGGAGTTGGTGGGAAGGTTAAGGTACCAGTTTTGTTCGCCCTGTCCTAATAACAGGGGAAACATGCGGGTCACAACATCTTCATGTTGGATCTGGTGTCGGTTCATGGCATCTTTGTATGCCTGTAAGTGTTCTTCCATGGTTCGTGAGCCTAAGTGCTCATATCTTGGGCAAATCTTCTCCGGATGCGAGGGTAAGTCATTGGTTACACCCAGAAAAGTTCCCATGGGGGACCCAGTGTTTCCAAAGTATGCAGCCATCTGGGGAACTAAATTTTGAGGTTGAACGCTGGTTCCTGGTATTGTATGGGAAGTTTGGATATTCTGAGGTACGCTAGACACCCAGAAAATCATGGCTGGTGTGGCTTTCAGGGTCTGTTTCTTTCGAGCAGGAGGCTCTAGCTCGACAAACCTTCTGGGGTTAGGGGCTGACCTAAGGATTCTTTCAAATTTTGCTAGGGAGAAAGACCCAATCCCATTGAAAGCTTTATTCCTAAAGCTATGGCTTCGGGGAACCCTCGGGAGATGTAAAATCAGAATCTCGAGAAGGGGATGAGTTCATGCCCTCCTTCTAGTGTCAGTTTCTATTGACGGGACTTTGGTGACCAGGTCCGCCAGCAGATGTAAGTTGTCACCGGGTACCGGGGTACTGGCCAACTTTGCCTGCAAAGGTTATCCAGGGAAATGAGATTCCCTGGGCCTCCAAGCACCTTAGGGTCATGTCTCAACGATGTGGGGCTCAGTTGGGAGATGTGACTGTATTCGAGGGGGATAGCTAGTTTCTTCAACTCATTCTCTCTGGAGATTCAGGAAGGTGAGGTTTCTCCAAGCATTCTTATACTTAGCAAATAAATTGAAAAATATCCTGCAAGGTTAGAAGTATTTCATCTACCTATAGTCATGTTTAAACATTCAATACATCAATAATATTCTGATATGCTACACTAAATACTAAAGAAATACACAACCATCAGTTCATATTTGATCAGTAGCAAGGGAAAGGAGGTCGTTAATCTACTTAAAGTATCAGAGCAGAAGACATGAAGAACATCAAACATAAAATACCATTAACTTAGAAGACAAAGTGCCAACAACGTCATTGTAAGAACTCTCTCTTCTTCATTAACATTCCTTCCAGCAAGCACTGGTGCATGGTACAATGGCGGCTCCAAGGGAGCATCTAACTACTGAAAGCTTAAAGACCAAGGAGCATTGTGCTCTGCAACTGAAATGAAAATATTGCTCTTCTATTATTATGGACTGCAAAATCATCAATTTCACCGACCCTTGAAATAGGGCCGTACTTGCTATTTATACACATTTCTCTTCTAACCCTAACCCTAACCCTAATCCTAACCCTATTTTACATTTTTTCAAAAAAATATAATATCCAGTGGCCGGTACTACCTACACCACTTTACAAAAGACCTTGAGATGGAGAAGGTCTGACATGTCAAAAGAATAAGAGAAGAAGATGGAGTGGAATAATCAGCCTCAAGAAGAGAGCTGAGAAAGAGAAGGAAGAAATTTGATCCCCAAGGATCGAGACTACATGCCTCATAAATGAGAAAAGCGATGCCCTATCTCCAATGCTCCAGGTGTACGTCTGAAGCGGTGCCTCGAGAAGACCATCTGTCATAAATCCCCTCACTAACCTAACATGCCTTGGTGTAGCTATCTACTCCCTGACAACCTTTAGTAACTGCTTTCAAAGTGGCCGGTTGGCCTTGGGGACCGAGACGCAAATCACTGAAAGAATATAAGAATGTAGGATCCAGGACTCTGGGATCCGGGAACTTACGTTCCAAAAGAATAAAGAATACAAAATGCTTGGGTTTTCCCAGCCTCTGGAGAGACTTTATTGTTTCTTATTGTCATTGAAGGTCTAGAGCAGAAGGGAGATTCCATCTTCATCAATTTCCTTAAGGCTAGCCCGCCGGTACTTAGCCACCTCAATCTGTTCTCCTAGGTCTGGAACATTTCCTTTAAACTTATCAGCCATCTTTTCCGCATCATGGCCACTGAGTACCATACGAGTTATTCTCATCATTTGGGCATCGTCTACTCCCTTCGGGGATTGATATCTTGATTCCATTAGCTCATCGAACTTCCCCAGGATGTACTCCTCTGGTGTACAAGTGTCTGTGTTGAATGGATCAGCTCCGGAGACCTTCGTAACTAAAGACTTGTATAAATTAAAAGAATATTGTACTGCATTGATTTTCTCCCATAGAATCCCTACCAATTGCTTGATTACTTCCAATGTGAGGTCAAGTCTGGAGTGTTGGGTCTTCACAAAATCAAATGACTCTTCTCCCAAAATTTTGAATTCAGAGACAATCTCCTCCCCAAGGCTGAGGAGTTCCTCTAGCTCCACCTTCCACGCCTCATAATTTTTGATATCCCCCTCCCATATGTTGATGATGTTCTTGGCCTGGTGTAATACATGGCAGGCCGCATATGAGTCTGCGAGGGTGGATATCAGGAAACGTCAGGTATTTCCCACTTGTAGGGCGACCATTCATCGACCGCTTGGGCTTTCTTCTTCATCGCCCGCAGTGAATCTACATCGCTTTGAGGAAGTGGTATATCTGATGTAGAGGCCCTCAGAGGAATAACGCTGATAGGCCAGGCTAGCTTAGTTAGCAACCCCATGAGGTTTTTAGTTTTCTCCTTCTTCGCCTTGAGCCTTAGGGCCTCTTTTTCACAACGAGCCTCTACTGCCTTAGCCGCTTCTTTTAATAGGTCTACCTCACCCTGTTTTCCCCTATTTCCCAGTGATATCTCTGTGAAATTATAATCCCCAGCCTCAGAGCTTGCTTTGTGGGAGGTGTTGCTACCACTGCAACTATTTCTCTGCCCGGCCTAGTTCAAAGAGTATGAACCCTCCGGGCTTTCTTGGCCTTTGGTGGGTTCTGAGCTTGGGCCATCATCTCTGCTAAGGAAAGTTGAGCCCGGGGTGTTGCTAGAGGTGCCTTTCTCTTTCTGGTTTCTATTAACCATGGGGGTGGTAGGGGTGGCTTGTTAGCCAAAGTATGCTCCTGTGACTTCTCCCCAATCTCTTGTTGTGCCCCTTCAGTATTGTGAGCCTCTCCCAGCTCCTTTCCTGAATCTTCTTTCTCACCGGGAATATTTTCCTTGTTGTTGTTTGCATCTTTTGCCCCATCTATGTCCTCAGTGACCTTAGGGTCCTCATTGGTTGCCCTGGGGTTTTCCTCTTCTTGTTGTTCTTTTTCTTCCTGTTCTTTTGCTTCCTCATCCTCTATTTCTGGGATGTCTTCTTCCATTGGTACATTTTCTGGAAATGGGGGAGGTAATGGGCCAAGGTTTAAAGTTTGGGCTATGGTGATCACCTGCCCAAATGTCGCCCCCAGGAGTGGCGCCTGAAACACGGTGGCTAGGGTTATGATTGTTCCCGTAGGTCCGGTTTCCCATGCTAACGCAATGTGCTCACTTTGCTTTTGTTGGTCCACTCCCGTGTCATGTATCTCAAGTACCTCGAAGGCAATTTCTCATTCTGCCTCTTCCTCTTTTTCTACCTTCTCTTCTTCTGCCTTCTCTTGGGCAAGTTCTTGTTCAGGAGCCTCTTCTTGCTTCGGGACTTCAGTCTCTACCTACTCAATGTCCCCTTGTAAATTCTCAAACTCGTCGGTTGTAAAGACATCATCAAATTCACCCTGTGGGGGAGGATTGGCCGGGACATCAGCAGGTTCTGGTTCCCCCTCCGGCTCAAGGGAGTCAGAAGAAAGGATTTCAACTTGCGCGATCTGAGGCATCCCTAGCTCCGGTTCCTTTTTGGGCTTTGGGTAGAGCCTCTTCTTTCTCGTAGTGACTAGGGGTGGCCCCACTTCCCTTAGGACCTACTCTTCTTCTGGATCTACCCCTGTTGCCTTTACCATTAATGCTACTAGTGAGGGGGAAGAAGGCAAACTGATGGGTTCGGTCATGAGCACCGGAGTTGCCAGCCTCGTGATTAATCTATCTTTCATTTGATGGGAGGCCAACAGTGATTGTTGTAGTTGCTCTTTTATGGGGACCTCTTGCTCGGTTGGATTCTGCATTATTCTTTTTCCCATGTCTTCCCTCGCCGAGGAAGTTTCGGTTCCTGGGGTTAATTTGGGTACCGGCTGGGTAGCTCTATTGACATTCCTAGGGCACACCTTCTTAAAATAGGCATGGCTACGTTCGACCACATTGCGGGTGAACTCTTCAATGGTGGGCCCCTCCTGGGTGTTCCATTCCACTGGTGGGAGGGCCAACTTATCGATCCCCTTTACTTTGTACTTGGGATCTATTATGGGTCCGGAGTCTGAGAAATCATCTGAAAATATCTGGAGCTTTAATCTTTCCATCATTCCCATGGTCATCCGGACATAATGCCGGCTCCAGAGCTCCACATCATCCTGGTAGTCTTCCCAAAAATGCTCCATGTGGTATCAGTGGGGCTCCGATGCCCAGGGAAGTACTGTCGCAATTTTATCGTACGGGTTAAAATTCTTCCGCGCCAAGTAGACCTCTGCTAAGTTATAGCTTTTAAGCTCATTGTCTGCTTCTTTGGCCGTGGCTAGACTACACGTGTAATTCTCACAAGTGATTGGGAATGAAATGTTTGTCACCTTCTTCAATGCGTAGAAGGCATGCAAGTCCATTATTTGTCTACAATATTCCAAAAGAATTATCTCATTCCCACAATGCTTGGGTAACAAGTATGGTTTTCCCAGAGAAGTCGGTTACCCTTATGTATGTATGTTGTTGAAATTGTATATAATAATGGCTGTAACTCTGGACCAAATTCATCACCTATATGGATAGGCAGTATCCTGCATCCTAGGTGGGTGTGAGTAGGTTGTAATAAATAAAGGTGTCATTCACCCGGTAGAAACTGGGGAAACTGGCCTCCCATTGTATTTGTGGGAAATGTTCCCAGGGAGCCTTCTAACCTGGGCTGATCCTGAGTACGCCCTCTGTGAGTAACCCATTGGTGCAGGGTTGTTGTTGTGCCAGGGCCCAGAGAACATAAGAAGTCATATAAAACTTTTTCTTTTGAACCACCTATAGAAACTGGGAATCTACGTGTTTGGAGATGATGGCTGCCCAATCAAAATACTCTCCCTTGGTGGAGATGCCAAGCATAAAATAGTACATCCATGGTGTGAATTCCCTAGCATAGGGTTGCTCAAAGACCTTGGATAGTGCTATTATCCCCATCTGGATGCTTTCCTTGAATTCGGACTGGGGGAGTTCTAGCTTCATCCTCTTGGGATCCCTCTTTGGGGTCTTGAGCTAGTGGTTGTTCATGTACATTCGGGCTGCCTCTTCCAACTTTTTAAAGTTATCCAAGCCATCTTCTCTGGTAACCACAGCTGGCTTGTCAAATTGAGGGATGCCCAAGCCCATCTTGAAGATATCGGGGTTGAGGGACACCATGGGAGTAGGATACCCAGTGGGTTCCGGGGCTACGAGCATGACAACCCGGACAGAAGAGTTGTAATGGGATGCCAGTGTAAGGATTAACTCTAGAGACTGCACTGAGCATGGAAAATAGGAGGCCTTGAGGATTCTGGAATCCCCAACGTTGATTGCCAACAGATCTCTAGACTACCGCTGAATGTACATAATTTTTACCAAGGCTTGCATTTCGGCCCACATCCCAACATTGGTGTCGGTGATGAACTATACTTTGAAATCAATCTTTGATCCTGTAACAGTGTTTTCTTTCATGTATTTCAAACTAAGGGGAAATTTCTCCAAGGCCCTCTCCATTTTTGATTTCATGGCTGCCCTGGTGACCGTCGTGGAAGGGAGTTCCAGACTCCCTAGTGGTGAAGATGCGGAAGCCTTAGACATGATGGAAGTAAATTGCTCTGGAAACCTGAAAGGCAAGGCGACCATTAGAATGTAAAAAAAAACAAAAAAAACTCTGGGATCCAGAGATCTTACCACCGCAACGCCTGCTTTCCCTGAAAAGTTAGTTTAGTTCAAAATCTCGGAAAGATATATATAATGTAAACTTAAGGGAAGTAGCCAATATCCGGGCTCGGGGGTCTCAACACACTTAGCAAAAGCAAGACATGGGTTAGGTGAGGGCAAGAGGCCCGGAGTCTGGAAAACTAACCATTAGGGGTTGCGTGCAAAAAACAAGCTGTCAGGTCTACGTGGATGTCATGTGGCTGTGCAATAAATGGAAGTTATGGCGATGGAAGTGGAGCCAACTGTCCGAACGCGTGTAAAGCAAAGGCCACTTGGGATGCTTTGAATGCATACGTGGGACATAAATGGGACAGTCATCAAGGAAAATTAATGAGGAGAGGGAAAATTGCCTGGTTGAAACCGACCGAGAGCTGAATTTCAACCAGGTGGTATTCTACCTGGAATAAGCTCACATATTTGGGAATGACAGCAGGGAAAGCATGATTAGTTAGCTACAAAACCAGTTGGATATACATGAAATATACACTAAATACACAAATTTACAGTCGAGAAGAAGCGGAACGACTACCCTAAACCACAATGCACAAGAATATACAGAGCTTACATTATTTACACTACTCTACACTGCGTAGAGGGCGGACGACCCTCTGGCAGAGCCGACCCACCAAAGCGCGGTGAACCAGACAAAGAAACGTGAAACAAAACAAAAAAACAACCCAAACAGACACAAAAAAAACCAAACAACAAAAAGCCAGGAGACAAAGGGAAACAGAGGAACCAACCTGAAAATCGGAGAAGGGAAAGGGAAGGAAAGGTACCGAACACTCCACAACAGCTTCTACCTTTGAAGAATCACCACTTCACACTAGAAATCACCTGTAATTGCTTAGAATAGCTCAAAAATAGCTTGCACTGGGCTCTGCTCAAATCGCTGTTGTATCGCTCTAAAATTGCTCAAATCGCTTAAGTGTTTTAATCGCGATAATTGTGAAAATGATAGGTGATTTCTATTTATACCTGTGGTAAATATCAAGTTACCTTCCCTTCTGCAAACTTTGGAACAAGCCGACCTCCAGACTCTGGGCCCGGGGATTCTGCACGACCATACCCTCTTAAGAAAAGAAGACATCGTGGCGAAGAATCTTGGAGTCCAGAATCCAGATCCTAGACAAAGAATGACAAACTATGGGACCAGGTCCCAGAGACACAAGGAACAAAAACAGAAGCAAGACCAACACTGCGGGAAAGAAAACCCGGGGAAGGAAAACAAAGAAGCAAAGGAAAAAAAGAGGCAAGGGCCAAAAGCAAAAAAAAAAGGGGGGGGGGGACCCAACATTTTGCACACAAAATGTAGGGACGGGGATGCAGGGCATAACAATAACTTTTCTCCACACTTGTTCTGCTATGTGATGTTGTCTCATTGTTCGTCGGTGTCTACAGAATCTAGGTCTTTCCTCAGCTTGTTGATCAAGACTGAATGAAGACTTTCTTCTCCTTCAGATTTCTTTAGCATCTCTCCTCTTCTCTTGTTCACCCTGTTAGCACTGTATTGGTTTAAATTTGAATTTCCTGGCTTTTGCTTTTCCCGGGCTTTCTTGTTTCAATTTTATGCTTTACCACGCAAAAGAGGTCAAAAACCCTTTTTGAAGTCTTACTTTATGTCTGCTCGCCTTGTCGCATCGGTTTTTTGTAAGTGTCTCTAAGTTGCGTGAGTGGGTGACGAGTTGCCAATCAAGATCATCGCGCAATCGCGATCTATTTAACTCAAAGTCTTTAAGTCGCGCGAGTGGGCGACGAGTTGTTTTAAAAGAGAATCGCGCAATCGCGAGCTACTTATGTCTAGTTATGTTTTGTGCGCGATTGAGCCGGTTCAGTAGTTTAAATGAGAATCGCGTAGTTGCGATGTCTTATGGAAGTCAAGTTATAAGTTTGCAAGTCAGCGACGAGTAAAAAATTGTATATTGCGCAGTCGCTGAAGAGTTATGTTATTTCTATCCTGTTGCGCGACTGGGCGAGTCTTGTTTAAAATTAAAGCAGTCGCTCACTCACAAAGGATCTTTCCAAAAGTGAATAAAGTGCAGTGAGTTGGCTAGTTTCAGGCTGACGAGTGCCAGATGGAAAAAAGCGTACACTCTCTCTCTTCTAGCTAGGATCAAACAGTGCAAGTTGATCGCAGCATTAATGACAGAATGAAATCTTCGTGACAGTTCAAGTGAAGGAATTCGACTTTCAAGTTGACAAGACGCAGTTCTTAAATGGCTATAAGTGTAAATGATTGAGTCTGATTCTATACAACTCTCATTTCTGCATTCTGAGTTTTTGCGAAGAGTAAGGAGATTATTTGTCTGGAGTTTTGTGCTGAGACAGTAGAATTCAAAAAGGAAAGATGAGTCAAGCTATCATTCCTACCACCTCACAAGAGTCTAGAAAGAAGAAGGAACTCGCACCAAAGAAGTACACAGAAGAATTTGTCGAATTGCTGCCTGGGACTCTGAATACAAACAGCGCGTATTGGGAAGAATGGACCGACAAGTGGTCTCAATGCAGAAATCCGGTAACCCCAAACTACTCTGGTAGTACTCTATTTCATTATTTTTGGAATAATAGGGTTAAGCCGGTCCCAATTTGCAATCCATGGGATTTAAATATGGCAAAATTGATTGTGCCTGACGTCTATGTTGATATT